>OMLM01018683.1:216511-226689 GCA_900302695.1 Helostoma temminkii | reverse complement strand
AATGAAAAAAAAATACATCATGTATATTTTATTAAGAATCTCTTGTACATGTGCAAAGTAACTAAAACTGTCAAAATGTATGTGAGTAAAAAGTAAAAGTAACACAAAAGTGCAGTACTTCAGTGGTTACTTTCCCCCACTGGACATGCAGCAAAAACAAAACCTTGTTATCTTGAGAATAATATTACCTCAGTGATAACTCAATGTTTGACTAATTGTTTAAATGTTGACACTTTGTGACTTTTGATAAGTAGTACCACTTAATGTTTTTGGATGCTAATATTTCCAAACGTACAAACCCCCTCAGTTGTGCAGGTGATGATTGGCTGCGCTGCATCGTGTTGCAGTTTGGTTTCAGGAGCCGGTTGAACCACTCAGGTGTCCTCTCAGGTAAAGACGGAGCTGCTGCAGCTGAAGCGCAGCCTGCGTCTCACCGACTCCACCTCTAAGTTTGCCCTCTGTTTAACTTTTATCATTCCGGGGGGTAAGATTTCTCCTGTTGTAGATTTGCGGTCCTGATTTGACGGTAAGATCAGTTTCTTCCTTAAAAGTGTTTCGCTGTGAACTAATGTGGTTTTGCGTCGCTATTTTTTTTCCCGATCTTTGGAAGCGGAAGCGAGCTCCTGCTTTACCAAACAGCTTAACCATCCTATTGTTATTATTACATTTTTATATATGGGCTCTTCCGAGAGTTTACAACAAACGTGTAATAACGCTTTCAAACAAACATTGGTTTTTTTATGCGACTTAAAAATACGTAGCGATCAGGTGCGTTTAGAGACCTGATCTCAGTTAGTTTCTCTCGAATCTGTCGACTCTGATTTACAGTTTCACTTATCTTTGGTTTTTGAGGAATTGCTGTAGTGCATCTAGATAAATCAAGACACTGAAGGGAGGACAGGGGCGTCTCTCGCAGCTGAAAAGCTCAGGGGCTGAATTCAAGATTAGTTGGGGCTTTTTTTCATGGATATCTATCATGGATTTGAAATCAGCATGAGTCAAATACTTTTCTACACACAGCCGGATTATGGTGCTATATGGAGTTTATTTTTACTTTTGGTTCTGCACTGCTCACACTTTATGTTTATGTCATCACTGAGGCTCCCTTCTGGCCGAAGTGGTGAAATACTGTAATTATACATGTATTGTTATTGAATCGGTCTGTTTATACTGCATAGGCACTGTTAAGCCATTGCAAAGTGAGCGTGACTTACCTCTGGGTTTGCCCATAGCTGTCGATGTAATTTTCTGGCCCTACATGGGTCAACATACTTAACAATACAGGAAAGGCGAAATACAAGCTTCTTCACCAACGTGGTAGCAGTGGGTCGTGTCTGTGCAGCAGCCAAATACAGAAACAAGATGCAAAAGCACAAATGACAATGGAAAAATTTCCACGGAGCACATACCATATGTGTACACAAACCCAATACTCAAGTAAAAGTATTTGTCCAGAAAAATACTCAGCTACAAGTAGATGTAGCCATGTGGAAGTACAAAAATACAAGTTCTAAATTTGACTTTTAAGTACAAAAGTAAAATCACTCTACTAAGAAATGTAATCAGTGTTGTATAAAAAGGCAAATTGTGTCTGAGACCTTCTCTCCGAGGGTTTTCCTTCCCTCAACAGAGGCGAAGGGAGAAGTGAAAGAACACTTTAGATGTTTAACTCGAGCAGAAGAGGAAGATTTCAAAGTATGTTGTCAAAATAATATGATATATGGCATATTTATTTTCTTTTGGTACATTATACTCTTGATCAGTTTTCCCATCTTTTTTTTTGTTTCATGTCATTTCTGTTTAAAGCTGCAATAACTAATATTTTACACATTTTCTCAGAGCTAGGTGGCAGGAAAGGCCCAAGCGTTTGTGCTGCTTAGCATTATTTCTAGTAGTTGTGTGAAGGAACTTAACATGCACATTTAATTGTTTGTTTTCAGATTTCTTTTTGAAATAATAATGAGTAAATCTGCTTCTGTTTGAGGCTAAGGTCAAAATATTCAGGCCTGAAGCTTCTGAATTATGAGACTCGATGACACCACTGCTGTTCAGTGCTGTTAAGTTGAAATGGCATCTTGAAGACTCACCTCTGTCCAAAAAACAAAACAAAACAAAGCAAAACTGTACAGTATCTGTATATCTATGTTTTCAGCATTGTGTTCATGCAAAAGTTGTACTCAGATGTACTTAAAGATTACCTCATGACAGTTATTTCTGTTTGCCACAAGGATTAGAGCGACTAAGTGAGTTTGTTACTCTTGGTTTTACAGGGTGTGTATTTGCTGCTCTGTTCTTGAACCTGTTAAGGAGTTGAACTGTTGAATTAACAATAAGGTTCTTGCTCTGCAGGTAGTGTGGTGGAGCCGCAGAGCGGACTCCCCTCACCCAGTCCGCGAGACCGCCTGCTCAGTCCTGACTCGCACATGGTGAGAACCTCCACAGCGTTTCTGTTACAGTGTTGTTTGTCAAAGAGGACAACTTGAGCAGTAAAGTAAATATGTATTTATTGACAGATGGACATGTTTCAGTGGCAGTGTGCTTTACCTGTGTCATATGAAAACATCTGCTCACACCTGTCACCTGTAGATGTGGAACTGTACCATCGCTCTTGTTATATTTACAGACACAGAGGAACCAGTGGTTTTGAACCCCTTCCAACTGGTGCATGTTTCACTGTGGAGGGCAAACGAGCTGCTGTCACAATCTAGCTTTTGACAAAGACTTTTTATCACACAACACAGATGCTGATAAGCTAATCGGTGTTTGACTCTAAATGGACGGTCTGATTTCTGTTCTCCACCAGGATGTTCAGGGGTATAAGTGGGTGCGATGGCGGGTGTGGTTGTGCCGTCTGGCTGCCGTGCTGTCCTTGGGTCTCCTGCTGATCGTATTTCACTGGCGTCCCCGGCTTGGTGTCCTCGCCCGCTGCTCCTCCTGCCCTCTGCCTTTGGCAGATATTCTCCTGATAAGGGTGAGAAAATAAATCTATTCTTATTCATAATTTAAAACCGACTTCACATCTGGCATTATTACCAAGACTGGGTTTTTTTTTTTGACATCTTGAAGAGTTCGACTGACCTTACTTGTTTTTTACCAGACATACAGGACTAGGATTTAGTTGATAAATACTGAAATTGGCCTGGTCATAAACTAAGTGATGGATCACTATAGCTAATGTAAAACCTGCTGTGTTTTGTTTTTTCAGTCTAGTCTGTATGTTAATTTAATGTTTAGTAATCTGTTCATTTAAAGATGTTGTGATTGCTCTAACCTCTAACTAGAAGTTCATGTGTTTAAGTGCCCACTGAAATACTGCTAATGACACTTTTCCATATTTAAGAAGAATTACAGTAAATTAATCGGAAAACATTGTATACTTGTCATAGTTACTGTAGAATTATTTTTTTGAAAATACCATATTGAGTTTAACATATTGTCAGGATGCAGTAAGTGCATAATCTTGCTTCACCAGTTTTACTATCCTGCCAGGCATGTGTTTGATTTACATGTATTTACTGGGTGTAACTGCAGAACATTTTCTGTTTACACAGTTATCACATCTGCAAACATCCACTGCAGTGCTAGTTTGAGTGAACTGAGTATCTTGGTTTTACATTTGTACCTCTGTCCACTAACACCAAGCAAATAATATGGCAGATGGAAACAGGGAACATGTCAGTGGAATTCTGAGTAACACTATCTTTGTTGGCCAGAACCCCGTTTCTCTCCGTCACAGATGGATTTATATAGTATATTATATTCTTTCAGAACAATGCAGGTGATCAGCAAGTGGTGGAGGTCCTCACAGAGGAGATGGAGGAGGGCAGGTGAGCCCCATGTCTATATCCTTTGACAACATAATATTTAACCTTTTTTACACACATCTGTGGGAAACGTTGCCTTTTTTTTTTTCTTTAAGTTTGGAGTTGTTTGGAGACCTGGAGGAAACTGAATGGAGAGATACAGTTGAGCTGTACAAGGAGAGGGTAAGGAAGAAGCAAACTGTTTTTAAAGTGCCGTGTGACTGTCTTTGCTAGACTGAAAGTGATCTGTCGTGTTACAGAAAACGCTGCTGCGGTACTACCTATTCGAAGGACTGCGCTACCTCTGGCTGGACAGGAAGGGAGCTTTCTGTCGTGTTAGGTACTGAAACTTACAGGAATCAAAGAGATTTCAATGCGTACTGAGCATCTGGGTTCATACTTTAGATTTGGATTTTTCATATTTTTCTGATTCTCATCAACATAGTGTGACATATACACTTTTAAAATATGCTGCTGTTTCATTCAAAGATTGATCTGATAATGGTTATGGAAAATGAAGAAAGTCAGTGTGGATTTCTGTCTTTCTCTGTAGTGTCCTCAATGAGGACTGGACTTGTAAGGATCTGTATGGCTTCCAAAAGGGCCTGAGTGACCAGGATCAGACCACAAGGTAGGAAATGATTATTATTAAAATTAAATAGATTATTCAACTTCAGGGTACTGCAGAGTAATTCATGATGTACATTCTTTCAGGAGGCGCATCTATGGGCCCAACCTCATTGATGTACCTGTGAAGTCTTACATGAAACTGCTGTTTGAGGAGGTGACGAAAAATCTGTGGTTTTTTTTTTTTTTTTTAGGTTCGAAGTAATATTTTATTCAACAACTGCTTCTTTGTTTCTGCTTCTTTAGGTTCTCAACCCATTTTATGTGTTCCAGATTTTCAGCATCACCCTGTGGATGATAGATCATTATTATTATTACGCCATATGTATATTTATTATATCCATTATCTCTATCAGTATTTCACTTTATGAGATACGCAAGGTGAGCCTGTAGTTAAGATACTCAATCTTATCATCATTTATGATGTTAATAGTGGACAGTATATAAAATGTATTTGAATTTTCCCCACAGCAAAGCATCACTCTTCATAACATGGCCCGTTTGGTCACAAATGTCACAGTACGCAGAAACTCAGGAGGTGAGCTGTCTTCTTCCAAAATTAAATTGTTGAAGTTTCAGAAAATGACCTGCAGTGTATTTGTTGTTTAATTCTTTTATTTTCTTTTATTTATTTTTTTAAGTCTTTTTGATTACTAATGTATGAAATTCTAGGAGCTGAAACTCAAAATGAGTTAAAATTTGAAGTACAACTTTAGGTTATCTGGTATAATTCTTGGGTTCTAAGGTGCCAGTTTATTAGGTACACCTAGCTAAACCGAATGTAGTCTGACAGCCGTCCAAAAACTTTTTAGATTGAACATGCATGGATGAATATATAAAACCAGAAAATAAGTCTGTATCACATCTGTTGTCCCGCATAAAACACATCAAGGTTTGCCAGGTTTAAATTACTGGTTGAAAAACAAAGTTACCATGTGTCGATTGTAGCACAAAATAATTTGTGCAGCTTTCTGACAGTTGCACAACAAATATAGCAAAAAGGTTTTTGTCATTAAAGTTACAGAGTTATGGAGTTTTTGACTAATATTAGTACTGTGGAATAGTGTTGTCAAAAGTGAATCCCGTCTCAGTTTGGGCCATTACAGTTTTATTCTCAAAAATAGGGCAGGAAAGAAGAAAAAGGCAGCAATCAAAAAAAATAGTGGGTGTAAACAATGCAGGGTTTGAAAATTTAACAAAGTCAACTTTGCAGATGTTTTGCAGGAACAGAAATTGTGTTCCATTTTGTGCCTTGGTAAGGAATCCTGAGTTGACATTGAAGTGAACAGAGAAAACTTCTTATGGGAACTTTAAGCTGTATGACATTTCATCCTCGCAAAACCTACTGGATCTATTAGGACATCTATTTATAGCATTTTGCAGCAGCTATAGAAAAAACACTGGAGAAAAATATTGCAATTCAGGTGAAACATGCAACAGTACATATCCCGAGAACACAGTATGTAGATAAGAATGTGGTTTGACAAATTGTGGTCATGAAAGCAAATATAATTTGTATTAGATAGGTTGCAGGTAAAAATGATTGTTTACTTAAGAACAATTTACTTCTAAAAAATGTGCTAATTACACGTTTTCTAAAGCATAATAAAGCCTAATAAATTAGGAAGTAATATAAAAAAGATTTCTTCTGTCCAGATATTCTGTGTTAAACCCCAAACTCTACAAGAACATTCATTTCTAGTAATGTGTTTCCTCAGTGGAGGAGTGTGTGAACTCGGTGGATCTGGTCCCTGGCGACTGTCTAATCATACCTCAGGAAGGTTTGCTGCTTCCGTGTGATGCTGCCCTGCTGGCTGGGGAGTGTCTGGTCAATGAGAGCATGCTTACAGGTAATCATACGATCTCAACACCAGGTATAACCTATCTCGACTGTCTTGACTGTCAGGTTTTATTTTAGCTGTAAGGTGTGGAACAAAAATGCAATTTAGTGTGATTGCATCCTTGAAAAGAAACATACTTGTGCTAGAGCAAAAGTTTGATTAGTGTGGACACCAAATCCAACGGCTTCTCCAGTTCTCTTCTGTAAATCCAACTCTGAATAAAAACATTTGCAAATGGTGGTAAATAATTACATGATGCCAGCCTGGTTTTTAGTCTGTCCTTGTTTCAAAAACTACCATTAAGGAGTCAGTGTTTTAACCTGTACTCATCACTCCTCTGTCCAGGTGAAAGTGTTCCAGTATTGAAAACCCCACTGCCTGCTGGTGAAGGGAAGTACAGCCCAGAGACAGAGCGCAGACACACCCTCTTTTGTGGTACCCAGCTTATTCAGGCCAAGGGAGGAGGGACAGGAGGCAGAGGTGCTCTAGCTGTAGTCACAAGCACTGGTGAGTAGGAAACTCGTCTGAGGAAGTAACACTGTAGTCAATTAACCTAGATACAATTAATGTTTATGGTGTAAGTTAATGGCACCCTATTTAACAACTGCTAGTGCAAATGTTTTAGTGAGTGGGTGACTGTTAATGCATAAAGATGCGGAAGCACATGTTTATAGATCATGCAATAAACATTCACACTAGTTGTTTCAGCTTTGCAATTGATTTATGAGGAGGGAAATGTAAATGAATGTTGAGACGTAAAACTAAAACAAGGGGGATGTAGTCAAAACCAGAGGGAAGTGAACTTGCAAGTTAATTAAGTTTAAAACATCCGTCCATCCATCCATTATAACCTTGTCCTCTCAATGGTGGCAGGAGTGCTGGAGCCTATCCCAGCTGTCATTGGGAAAGAGGCAGGTTACACTCAGTTACACACTCAGTTCAGTTAGCACCAATTCACTATAAAATTCATCTCAGGACACTTTACATAGTAAGGTCAAGACAGAAACGTTCTTCTTTGAGCAAGCACTAGGTGACGGTGCAAATGAAAAACTTCCTTTAATGGAAGAAACCTCCAGGACAACCAGGCTCAGGGTGGATGACCTACCTTCAGTGGGTTGCAGTGAGTGTAAAGTGGAGATAGAAAAGAAAAGCAACAAGGTGCTGGTGGTAAAACCTGTACTGTATTAATCCTGTTAATAAAATCCCTAACTTGGAAGAAAGTGATAAGATCATACTGTAACAGGTTGTAGGAGTTGTGAAGTTAGGTAAAGCTATCAAATTTAGCATCTTAGGGGTAAATGTAAAGAGAAACTGTGATTAAAAAAAGATTCAAGATTAAAAAAATGTTATTAATCTGTTTTGGCTGTAACAGCTTGTCCCTTGTCTTGATCAAAAGAAAAGGAAAGAACCACGACCAGGAAAAGAATCACACCAACATAAAAACATAATAACACACATACAAGAAACCCAAAGACAACATATCTGTACTAGTCGGGTCGAAAATCCAATGAACATTAGTGGAATAAACAGTGACAAATTATGATTATGATGGTAACATCATTCCCCTCCACAATTATGAATAGTGTGCCCTTGATAATGGTGTCAGTCCCCCACCTCCTTACAGTAGGTGGAGAAGTTGTACAGTTTAATGGCCACAGGCAGGAAGGATCTCCTGTGGTGCTCTTGACATTGATCAGTCTATGGCTGAACATGCTTCTCTGACCAGCCAGCACACTGTGTAGTGGGTAAGAGGGGGTTCTCCTGCATTGAGAGGAGTTTAGTCAGCATCCTTCTCTCAGCCACAATATAAACACGGTCCATATAAATGCCCAAAACAGAGCCAGTCATCCTTTCCAACCTATTAGTATTCCTCACCTTCATGTGTCCACCACAAGCTCTTAGAACATTCCCGTCATGATACTGCAGAAGTTTAAAGACCTGAGCCTCCTCAAAAAATACAGCTGGTTCTGGGCTTTTATGTTTTGTAGTAGTTTGTTTTCCAGTCCAGTTTACTGTCCAGGTAGACTCCCAGGTCTTTTTACTCTGATACAATCTCCACCTTCTCCCCCTGTACCTACACTCTCCAGGTCAAACTAATTCCTCTACTTATTTCTTATCCTCAGGGTTTTTCACAGCCAAAGGTAGTCTGGTCAGCTCCATTTTGTATCCTCAGCCAATCAACTTTTGCTTTTATCAAGACGCCGTGAAGTTTCTGCTGATCCTGGGTCTTGTTGGTAAGGGCTATAATACCACCCTGACTTATTTACATTAAAGTGTATGAAAATTTGTAATCTGTAACTAAATGAGTAGGTCAACTACTACAACTTACTCAGATTATGTGTAATAATAATGCAAGACTAACATTATTATTAATAAACCTAAAAATAAAACAATATTTCTTTCCTCAGCTCTTATTGGGACCGTTTACAGCTTTGTGATGCTCGTCAGAGCCAATGTAAGTGTGAGCTACAACATACTGTGAAGACTTTACTTTGTTCTGTCTTTATTTGAGATTAAAAATATATTTTACATATATATATGTGTCTATGTGTTCAGGTGACATGGTGGCAGCTTGTGATCAGGAGTCTGGATATTGTGACTATCGCAGTGCCTCCTGCTCTGCCAGCAGCCATCACCACAGGTACTATCTACGCGCAGCGCAGGCTGAAGAAGCAGGGTGTCTTCTGCATCAGCCCACCACGCATTAACGTCTGCAGCAAAGTCTCACTCTTCTGCTTCGACAAGGTGAGGAGGAATCCACTAAACAGATGTTTACTGTGTATCTGGAAGGAAGTTGTGGCCTTTAATGTTGAAATGTTTGTTCCTCAGAGTATTTTTATTTTCCCAGACAGGAACTCTGACAGAGGAGGGGCTGGATGTGTGGGGAGTGATGGAGGGGGGACCTGCGGGTTTCTCAGAGCTGGTCCGAGAACCCAGACACCTGCTCCCAGGGCCCATGCTCTCAGGCCTTGCCTGCTGTCACACTGTGACGCTGCTGCATGGTCAGTCCCTTGGAGACCCTCTGGAGCTCAAGATGGTCGAGTCAACTGGTTGGGTATGATGATATAAAGCATTTCTTTACTTCACAAAGCGCTTGATTAATTGGTCATTTTTCAATAACTGTACCAATACAGTGAGAGAGTTGTCCTACTGATAAACTCCATTTTTGATACCTTTTCTGGGACTTTGTAAGAATCACTTTTGTTTTTGCACATCTCAGGGAATCCATTCTTTTACTCTCACTTGCAGTGAATTTTGCTTTTAAATACATTTAAAAAAATTTTATATATCATGTATGATTTTCCAGACACTCCAGGAGCCAGAAGGAGATGCAAATGTGCTGGATGCTGAGTTTGGAGGCCACAAAGTTTTGGCTGTTATGAGACCCCCTATTCACCAGCTACAAACACAAAGAAACGTGAGTGTAACCGCTATCATACAGAACAATCAATTGAGCTTATCACTTAAAATTTATATTTCAAACCTACAGTTAGGTCTGAAAGTATTTGGGCAGGTTTTATGATTTTACCTTTATACACCATCACAATGGATTTGAAATAAAACAATCAAAATGTGACTGAAGTGTAGACTTTAAGGTTTGTTTTTTTAGGGGGTTCTAAAAAAACATTTACCGTTTAGAAATTACCAACATTTTAAACAGAGCTTCTCCATTTTTAGGGGCTCAGTAGTATTTGGGCAAAGTGACATAACTGTAAATATAACCATACCATTTTTAATACTTTACTTTACTATAAAAACACCAATATAGTCTAGAGTTTTTTGTTATGCATAATGATTCTTGTCTTTTATTTAAGTCTACAAGTGGGGCAATGGCCATTGTTCAGAGGTTTCCCTTCTCTTCGGCCCTGCAAAGGATGAGTGTGGTGACAGTGGCTCGTGGAGGACA
>OMLM01018683.1:206026-216491 GCA_900302695.1 Helostoma temminkii | reverse complement strand
GGCTTTCGCTTATATCAAAGGATCCCCAGAGATGGTGGCTAGCCTCTGCCGAGCAGAAACCGGTCAGGAATGTTTTGATTTTGATTTGAATATTTTATTGGTCCTGGTTGGTTGAGAAATTGCTGATGTTAGTAATAAGTTGTTGTTATCATTTCTTTTAAATTTAAATGATGAATATTATTCTTTACTTTATTTACTTCGGTGCAGTGACTCTAGTGATCTGGTATGAAATAGTTTACATATATTAATGTAGATCAAGTATTATCAATGAGACAACTTTCAATTGTAGAAAATGTATTAGTGAATTTTTTTGTGTTTTACATTTTTACATTATGTTTCTAATGAATTTGTTGTTTTCATTTGACAGTACCAGCACAGTTCTCTAGCAAACTGCGCAGCTTCTCCAGTGAAGGCCTCAGGGTTCTTGCGCTCGGCTATAAACCATTAGATAGAAACACTGACTTCAGGACCATTGAACGGTGAGAATCCAACCTGTATATATTAATTCTTTATGACACCCAAGCTTCAGTTCTGCGTATTGATGCAGCTGTGTGTCTGTCCACAGAGGGGAAGTAGAGAAAGACATGCAGTTCCTAGGCTTGCTGATGATGAAGAACTTGGTGAAGCCAGAGAGTCCCAATGTTATTACTATTCTGAGACTGGCAAACCTTCGCAGTGTCATGGTCACTGGTGAGATTTATTTTACACATGGAATCACTACTGCTTGGTTTAATTATGAAGGCATTAGAGCTGCAGTGTGTAAGATTTAGCGGCATCTAGTGGTCCATCAGGTTGTTGTTGACTACAGTAGCAATATGTCAAGTTATGAGGTTTCTTTAGATCACTCTGTATTTAAAAATGTCATTTGGTTAATCAGCTTAGTGTGTAAAGTAAAGTCAAAGTTTCCATGTAATAACTTTTCCTGCATCATGTTTGGTTTAGGTTGCCCACTCTGGGCTTCTGGGCAGTGATTCTTATTTTCAATGAATACATAACAATTAATACTATATTCAGTTTCTACTAACACATCCATCTAAATCTTACACACTGCACTTATAACTTGAAGACATCAACATACATGTGTTTTCTGGTTTCCCATATTGCAAATATTACAATTTTCCTTCAGGATAAAGCTGACTAAAACTGAAGATTATATTATGCCTCGTGTCAATTTTTTTTCTTTCTTCACACAGGGGACAACATTTTAACAGCTGTTAACGTAGCAAAAAGCTGTGGGATGGTGGGATCTGATGAGAAGATTATATTTGTCAATGCCACGCCCCACACAACACGCTCCCTGCCTACCCTGAGGTTCAGCCTTGAAGACACTCAGAGCTCTGCAGAGGTCATCACTCAGGTTGGTTCATCTCAGCCACAACACCACAGTACTTCTGGGCTGTTTAAGTTTCGGGGTGAAAAGAATTGTTGATTTGTTATCTGGGATGAGGAGAAGCATGGTTCTGTTGTAGAAGGATTCTCTGCTCTCAGTCCTCTGCGGTTTTAATTTTAGTCATAATTTTAGCTATAATTATGGCACTTTGTGATATATATTACAGTGAATTATCTTTATCAGTTTGAGATAGATTCCACAAGCGGCTGTGCTCTGGGTTTAGAACTGCAGCAGTGTTGTAGTCGCAGTGTTGTGGTCGTGTTTACTAATTGTTTGCATTATTAATGCTTTTACTCCCACTAAAATTGTTAGTGGCTGTCACTGATGTTTTCCATCACCCCCCAGGGCCTGTATCAGGGAGCTTTTAGCTATCATTTGGCTATTAATGGCAAGTCCTTTGCTGCCCTCTGTGACTACTTCCCTGAACATCTGCCAAAGGTAATGTATGTTGTATCATCATAGCAGCAGGAAATTACTATGCTAATGCACTAGTGACGTATGAGGCATAGTGACAGGAACAATGATTACATTAAATGACGTATTGGTTCCTTTTTCATGATTATGTTGTCATTTTAGGTTTTGATGCGAACCACAGTATTTGCACGAATGGCTCCTGACCAGAAAACGCAGCTGGTGAAGGAGCTACAGAAACTAAAGTGAGTTCAAATACAAAATGAAGGATTGAGAGAACTGAGTAATGGGAAAAATAAACTCACATTAAGATGTAGTCACAATACGAGATTGACAAAATTGATTAATAGATTATTGAGAGAAGTTACATTTCTTAATCACAATGCTGGTCCAATGATGTCTGTCATTATCCAAATTAGTAGGAATACTCAGCATCTTACAAATTCTCCTAAAATATAAAATAAATAAAGAAAATACTCCACCACCAGTAGTAATACTTCTCAAGTTGAAGTAATAAATGGATGTCTCTACACTTGAAGTAAAAAAGATACAAATATTTCACTAAGAAATAGATGTCTGAGCATCATTCCATCTGCTGCCAAGTACTGACATAACATGAACTTTCGAGTCTAGTTAGATTTGTTGTATAATTTGTTGTTGGTGCATGAGAATACTTAAAAGTATTAATAGTAAAAGTACTCATGAATAATTTCATGAATCCATTTAATAACACTATACATTATATTATCAGATGTTGCAGCAAAGGTGGGGCTGATTTTAACTTTATGTGCTGCCATCACTGTTCATTTATTGATAATATTTAGTTTTGTGCATTTGTAAAGTAGTTAAAGCTGTCAATTAAATGTAGCATAGTAAAAATATAATATAATATAATAGAATATAATAGAATATAAAATAAATAGCACCTAGCACATAGCACCTCAAAGTTGTACTTATGTACAGTACTTTCTCGTGGTGTGTCACTTCCAGATAGCACTGACTGGCTACTACCTGATCAACAATTAGTCAAATCATAATTCCCCTCTTCTTCTGTTACTGCAGCTACCGTGTGGGCATGTGTGGGGACGGGGCCAATGACTGTGGAGCTCTGAGAGCTGCTGATGTTGGAGTTTCTCTGTCTGAAGCAGAGGCTTCTGTTGCTTCACCTTTTACATCCAAGAACGAAAACATCAGCTGTGTGCCGCTGCTTATCAGGTGATGAGAACTTTAAATATGGATGGCGTCTTTGAAAACCAACCAGAATAGGTCATTTTCCGTGGTGTAGAATCTGCAGCGGACATAATAACTAAATTTCCCTCATTGTCTGTGCAGAGAGGGCCGATGTTCTCTGGTTACCTCATTCAGTCTCTTCAGATACATGGCCCTGTACAGCTTCATTCAGTTCTGCTCCGTCCTCATCCTCTACACAGTGAGTAGCAGCACTATCACAGAAATGTGATTTTCTCAGTATAGTGCTGGTAGTTTTGTACTTAAATGTCAGAACAGGTACTTATTACTTAAAATTGAGTAACATATAACACTAAACATACTTCTACTGGAGTACTTTCGAGGAAAGTGCTTGCACTTTTGTGTCTGTACTAAGTTTGTGTAACATCTTCTGGTGGTAGGTACCTAAGTACGAGTTACTGTTTCTATTGCTACTTCATGTTGCTTTTACTCCACTACCTTTATTTTACAGCATTAGTTACTAGTTGCTTTTTGCAGGTTTAGATTCCTACACAAAACTTGTATATAAACTAATAACATACCATATTATTTATGAATTAACCCCTGTCACTAAAGCCCCACCTTTACCACATGTTGTTTCCACTGTCCGTAGGTGACAATACATTTTTACCAATCAAAAGCATCAAATTCAACATTGTTTAAAATACTTAGTGGAGTACTTTTACTTTTGTAAGTAACTTTTAGAGCTTGTACTTAGTACTTGAGTAGAAAAAACAATGGATAATTCTACTTGTAATGGAGTAATTTTCTAGGCAAATGCTTTCCCTTCTACTTCAGTATGGAGTACTCAGTAGGTATGTTTAGAGTACATACACGGTATGTACTCTAAACATCTCTGTTTTCCATACTTCTATACTTATACCAGTTGGCTCTTTCTAGAAACCTGAGCAGGATTACAACATAATCTCCAAAATAATCTCCATAAATAAATCCTGTTCTCATTACTACACTTTCTGCTTTACTGCCTCTTTGTGTGTGTCCAGGTCAAGACAAGTGTAGCTGACCTGCAGTTCCTGTTCTATGACATTGTTCTGGTGACTCTGCTGGCCATTGTCATGGGAAGAGGAGGCCCCAGTGATGAGCTGCACCATAGCAGACCACCAGCCAGTCTTCTGGCAGTGCCTGTCCTGGGCAGTCTCTTCATCCACACCTGTATCATCATCTTGGGCCAGCTGGCTGCACTTCTCATCACTATTTCACAGGACTGGTCAGTAAATGACACACGGCTGTGTCATATCCTATAGAAAGTTTTGTTTTTACTAAACAAAATTTGTTTTCTCAGATTTAGGACTTGACAACAGTTGATTCTAATCCTGTGTGTGGTCCTCTGTAGGTATACTCCACTCAATTCAACAGAGTTTGGAGCGGAAAATCTGCCTAATATGGAGAACACCAGTGTGTTTGACTTGTCTGGTTTCCAGTACATCATCATGGCTGTAGTGGTCACAAAGGGCTACCCTCACAAGAAACCTCTCTACTACAATGGTACATCATTAGAAGTGCCCAGTGATGATGCTGTTTGGTTAGACCTGTGACGTGTGTTAAACTGGTCAGCTATTCATCATTGTCAGGCTTATTCAGTATAATAAAAGTTGTTTATTGTTGTAAATCAGGACCCTGAACTCAGAAGTGATTAGTTTTTTTCTTTTTAATTTCAGTGATTTTCCTCTGTCTATTGTTCATCCTCTTTGGCATCATGACTTGGCTGGTGGTGTATCCTGGTCAGATTGTTTGCAAAATAATTCAACTGTACAACTTCACTGACATGAATTTCAAATTGCTGCTGGTCGCTTTGGCTGCTCTCAACTTCCTCATTTGCTTTTTTGTGGAGGTGAGTGTGGATAGTATAAATGTGTTTCCTTAGTCATTTGCTTCAATGCAAGACAAAGAACCTGTTTAAGCTGAAAAGAGAAGTTAAATATTCATGAAATTAAAAAAAGGCTCTGGTTATCTTGAGATCAGGTCAGTTACAGTGGTATGGTCATGCAACCACTCAGGAATGCTTGGTGTATCATATAGTCATACTGTGTGTACAATATGTGGCACACACTACAAAAACCTTAACCACCTAAAGGCTTTGGATCTTTGGATTGCAATAAGTTGCAATTAGTTGTGCACTTCTCCACATTAACAAGTTTTAGATCAGATTTCTAGTAAAAGCATGCAATGCCCTTATTTCAGGTGATCACTCTCAAAATCCCTGTAGTGTGGGTTCAGCTACCAGCTGATTAACATCCTATCATAGACATGTCAAACACTATAGGTGGCCTCTATAAATAGTCTCACTGTGGTCACCGATGTACTCAGGTCACTGCGTAGCTGCACCTTCTACACTGATGCCAAATATATAAATATGAAAAATATGAATATTGCATCTATTGCATTCCACAGAAGGCTTAACACACTGTACATTCAAAGCCACATAGTATTTGCTAAACAATATTGACTGAGGTTATGTGGATGATTTCATAGACAACATTTTGGCACAGTACGAAAAACTAATAAAATAAATGTTGGCTGAATCCTGTATAGCTGCCCAAGTTTTGGGGTCCTCTTGCTGGTGGCCCACTGTCATCAACTACTGGGATTTAATTTAGTAATTTAATACTTAGTAGCATTGCTCTCCTTCTGCTCTAAGTCAAATGATCATTACTGGACACATACTTACAGTTGGCAGTCTCTTAATTTGCTTAATTGCTGTTGCATTTTTTTTCCAGCTGCTGATAGACTTGGGTATCTTGAACTTTCTTCAGCTGCTGCGTGGGAAACGTCCATCCAAGAAACTATATAAACGTCTGCACACCTCTCTGTGCGACTCTCCCTCATGGCCGCCTCTTAATCAAACGCTGTCACCTACAGAACAAACAGTCATCTCCATGAGGTAGCATCTGCCGTCCCCTTTGTTGGACACTGTCAGCGACGCAAACCAAACAACGCTGTGGATATATGGGCTACATCCACACTTTGACCAACAATACAAACTAATGTTTACCTGTGTTAATTAAAATTATTTTATGTAAACTATGGTGTGTTTGTCTTGAAAGATGTTTTCTATTAACTTACAGTGTGAATTTTACTACACTCCACTGATAAGTTTGCACATTTTAGCCATTTCATGGTCTCATACTATTTTTGGGGATTAAAAAAACAGTTCCCTGGTGTTCCTGTGTCCAGATGACATGGCGAGGAGGAAAACTGCTAACCCAAGTGCCAATCAATGTAGTAAAATGACAAATGATGACATAAAAGTGGATTTTGCATAATAGGGTACCTTAAAAGGCTCAGTTTACACCATCACTAATTTGTTGTCTCTCTTACCCTTCATTGTTTCTGACCATGGTGAGTTTTAGTTACAGTTATATTTCTGCATTTCCTCCCTTAACTGTGGAACTGCATGGAATTTCCTTTAAGGTTCTATGTACTGTTCAGACACAGTGTTATTACTCTGGATGATGCACAGATCTCGCTATGATCACTACAACTAATTTAAGTCCAATAATGTCAGATGCATTTATTGCAAGCTGTTATCTACTAATCTGTTACTTTCCTTTGTGATATTGCCTTTACATCAAACATTTCATTTCAGCGTTATAAATACTGGCTGCACATCACATACATTGTCTTAAGAGTACACTCCAGGCCAGTTTCAAACCTTTTTTTTTTTTTTAAATGTCATGTTTATCTGCATTTTATTTTTTTTAACCTTGTGTCCTGGCAACGTTTGCATTGCTCATATTTGAACTCATATAGTTAATTTCTTTATTTGTAGCTCACTCTGTATTTCATTTCCAATTATAAATCATTACCATAAAAGTCAGTGTAAAAAAGTTTTTATTTAATTTATTTTTTAAGAGGTCCTAATTAAGTATATGTTCTAGATTCAGCATGTCAGGTTTGATGTCATTTGGTCATTTAAATTTTAGTTTCTGTAGCTTTCATTTCATTTGTGGTCTCTGCTGCCACCTACTGGCAAACCAGCGTTTTGTAAATTGGTCTTTACAACTGACTGCGGACTACTTTATTGTAGGGGTTTTGGTGTCTAATATAATTATCAAGCATATCAAGATTATGAGTATAGATGCAGCCCCTAAGCTATCACTGTTGGGGCTATCCCTTCCCAGTTTTACTATTAAGGACCCTGTTTTGGGTCTACGCCCAAAGATATAGTCACATTTGGTGACCTTTTGTGTGGGACAGCCTAAAATTGCACAGTGTCTACTCACATTAAGGCATAACCTACCTGCGGCCTGCCTTGGCAGGGTGACCAAAGCACAACCCCCACACAGGCAGAAGGTCTTTCTGTGACACCAGGTGACCTTAATAAGAGCACTAGCACATCCATAACAAAATATAGATGGTAGCAAAGGCTGTCCTGGCTCAAGGCCAAACACTGGTGAGCAGGTTCACAATAACTGGCCATGGCCATGATGTGCAGCCCTCTCTAAAGCCATCATGACCAGTCCTCCCACACCTGTTCCAGAAGACAGGGAATCAGTGTAAATGAGATGATTTGGCCATGACCAAAGTGTGAATCCCCATGGTTAGGCACAACCATTGCAGCCCCAGCATTGGGCCTTGACTGGGAGGGTGCTGGGAATATGCCTTAATATGGAGCCAAATTCCATCTGCTTCCTCTGTAGCTGACTGTAACTTCCTGTCCAGGCTTATTGGACCCTCTAGCAGATCCTTCCTCATGATCTTGAGGATGGGGAAGAGGTGGAGATCAATGCAACTGTGGACCATCAGATGCCAAGCCATGCATCCTTCAGAAACTGCAGAGTGACTTAGGCTGTAAAAAGGCATTTAAGAGACACAACATTGCATTTTTGGATGGCACAGCAAACTGCGTTCACAGACAGTGGTTTTGGAAGCATTCCTGATCCCATGCAGCGATCTCTATCGCAGAATCATGCCTATATTTAATGCGGTGCCGGGGATCCAATTGCCTTTCACCCTTCAGTCCATTGCGCACAGAGATTTCTCCAGATTTTCAGTGTCTTTTGTTGATATTAATGTAGATGATGATATATTTAAAGTCTCTGCAATTTTACATTTAACATTATTATGAAATTGTTTGACAATTTGTAGGCACAGCTATTCACCGTTTTAACCTCTGCCCATCCTTACTCCTGAAATACTCTGAGACTCTACGATGCCTTTTTATACCATATCATCATACCATCCAATGTTACTGACCTGTTACAAATTAACCTAATGTTGCCTCTGTCCTAACTGTTTTCATACATGTTGCTACCATCAATCTTTTATGTTCTGTTGTGAATGAAATATAGTTTATGAGATTTGCACATCACTGCACTCGGTTGTATTTTACACAGCATCCCTTCTTTTTTGGAACTGGGGATGTATTTGAGATGTCACCTGATTCATCTTCAACAAGACCGTTAAGCAGAGACATGTCCAAAAAAAAGGGACACACAAATGATGAGACAGGCAAAAGTCATCTGAGCTGAACATGCAAAAAATAAGCTCAAAGAGTACAATACCAGCTTCATCTATAGTCTCTGCAAAATGTATCTTGAGCAGCATAATGTGTCTCACCTCATGTCAAGCCCTTATCCTGTTATGGCGCTTGAGCCAATCCCAGCTTTCACTGGGCGACAGGCAGGGTACACCCTGGATAGGCTGCCAGTCTGTCACAGGGCTGACATGTAGAGACACACAACTATTGACATTCACACCTATGAGCAATTTAGAGACACACGTTTGTCTGTGTAAATAACCGAGATAAAATGTAAAATTAAAAACCATTAGCATGACAGAACAAAAAGTAGAACAGCTGGCATGAAAAGCAAGCAAACAGTTGACTTGTATCCATAACTAAAAGCACCCAGAGGTCTCCTAACATGCCTACTTCTCCCAGGTTTCTACAATATTTACAGCAGATTACTGTCAGTGTTTCTGTACCGTTTATCTACAAGATCTCTCTGTTGGAAAATTGGTTAATAGTTGTTAAATAGAAGTTATTGGTGGGTATGGTAACGCTGTTAAAACAGTGTATGAATCATGTCGCCATTGTATTTGTGCACCACAGTGTAAACTTTATCTACATGTTATTAGTGTGCACTGTACATAGTAGTTACTTCGGATTTAAAGACAAATGCACGTTTACACTATTCTGTATTTTTACATGTATAAAAGCTTTAGAAAAAGCTACTGCGTTATTTTTACAGACATGTGTAAGTTAAAAACGACAACACAGTGCAACCATGTAAGACAGTTTTGCAGTGTAAAATTAACATTTTAGTTCTACAGAACATCCATTTAAACATACAGATTTACTGTATTTTACAGGTATATGCTCCTACAATGAGCCACCAAAGAAAAGTCAAATCTATATTGTTTTGTTATGGTTAATTGTTTTGTAACTTCCCGTTTCCCTCTGTGCATGAACACACACAACAGCAATAATGCCGATAAACCTGATTGATTAATAAATAAAGACCACACATTACATGAAATAACATTTTTTTGCAAATCATTTTATTAAATCAATATTTACAGGCAGTTTGTGTTCTCACTCAGAGCTCAGCTACACCCAAATGTTTCCTGCTCTGCGGCTACGGTTCCTGAACTAAAATCTCTTATCAATATTTAGAATTCTCCCTCAAATATACTGTTTCTTGAACTACAGTAATAAAATCAATAACCAGGAAGTAAAGATGTGATTACAGGAGGCACAAGCTGAATTCAACCATTATAAGAACTGTTCTACTGATGATGTGCACCACTGAATATGGCTTTGAGATCTCTGAACAAATAAAAATGAACAAGAACATCTACTGGGCACAATGGACAGTCCCTACCTCAGTGTTTCTAAAAGTGTCTTGATCAGTTACTGAACAAAGAAGGTGGTGTTACAGTTTTATACTAAGACCAAGATGCCAACTAAACAACAACAAAAACATTCATCCATCTTGGGACGCGGACACTTTCGCAGCTACGTTTCACCGCACACTCTGTATAGCGCTGTTTCTAGCAAAGTGCCAACATGAACTCAAAAATCCGCCGTTTGAGCAAAAATACAATCTTTGTTCATTTCATTCATTCAGACTCGTTCGCTTGCACCTGAGTTCCTACGTACTATACTTCAATGAAGAACGTGAACAAGCAAGCACATCGCTGCCAAGGTCGAGATATGATGGAGAAACTTGTGAAATACAGCAGTAAATTCATTTCCCTGTCTCAGCTTCGCTTGAATTCAATATGATCTTCAAATATGCACATCTGACTCAACTTATACAGGTTGATATTAAAATGGGCTTTTGGTTCATTCTGATTAAAATACTGCTCTGACATCTTATACAAAAAGGCAAAAAAGCTACTTAAAAAGCGACTCAATCCAGAACCTCCTCGTGTTTTTTTTTTTTTTTTGCTTTTTCTTTTAATTAATAAAAA
>OMLM01018683.1:172702-189631 GCA_900302695.1 Helostoma temminkii | reverse complement strand
TTATTATATTCCAAGAAATTAACTTGCCTTATCTATGTCAATTATAAGCACAAGATTAATGTTGAGTTTATTTCACCACTGTTAAAGATCTTGTAGTAGTAGCAGTGTGGACAGTCTGTTACTTTATTACTTTCTTTTTTTAATTAATTTGCGAGTAAGTAATACAAGCGTCTTCAAGATTGAGATGAGTATAACTTGTGTAGAAGCTCAGTTGTTGCCAGTTTCATGCCAGATTCATATTAATGTTAAATTCATACCATAAGTAGTTTAAAGTAAACACTGCCTCATACATAAGTTTTACCTTTGTTATGAAAGAGGGAACAGATTTAAAACATGTGAGACCTGGGATTAATTACTATACCAAATCTTCCACCTGTTACAATCCTGGAGGTGTGATTTTATTAAATATTACGTAATAAAACAGCCCTAATATCCATAAAATAATAAAAAATTTTCAGTTAATCTTGAGTTTGTGAGCAGACATTTAAAGCAGGTTTTTTTTTAATCCAACTTTTAATGATGCACGAATTTCCTGCAGGTTAGCAGCGGGACGGAGCAGTTGCATAAACAACACATGATTACTGAAGGTCAATTAGAGCATGAATTTCTGGCTAAATGTATGGCAGACTGGCCCCATCTGTAAATAAACATTTACCAGTGTTTGTTTTTTGTTGTGTATTGAAGTTGTTCTTTTCCCCAGAATAAAATGTTGTGGTCTTAAGAGTTCTCTTTTTTTCCTGTCTGTCTTCTGCGCTAGATTGGAGACTTTGGTTTGGCTCGGGAGTACGGTTCCCCCCTGAAACCATACACTCCTGTAGTGGTGACCCTGTGGTACCGCTCACCAGATCTGCTTCTTGGAGCCAAGGTGAGAATTCAAGTTCACACTGCTTCGCAGGAGCAGATAAAATAGCATTAGACGGCTTTCAATGCAACATCATCACTCTTTTGCATACAGATTTACATGTCAGCAAAATTATTTAAACTTTATTTGTAAATACTGAAAATGTTCATATGTGATGGGTTTCTGAACGACCTCATCAGTGTGATGTGAAGCACAAGGTAGAAAACGAGTCAATATTAAATCCAAGTGTAGCATTATCATTTATTCTCACTGGAATATGTGTCATGTTAACTGCCAGAGTTGTCTAAGATGACTTGGGTTTTATTAAAAAAAGTATGCAATGCAAGAATGTGTCACATATTACTATATTTACACATATTATTCTTGTTTCCAGCGAGATGCTTTATTTCTAAATAGTTTCCACTGTTTTGTAAGCTGCTGTGACACTATGGAAATGTGATTTCTACCTCAGTGCTGCATGCACATCCTCAGGAAACATGTCTAAGCAATGGTGTAAACTACATGCATTAAGGTAGAGGTGGTTACATCATTTTTCATCAATTGTTTTACCCAAATACATATTTCTAAGAGAGGACAGCATCTGTGAATCATTTGGTTTTAAATGAAACCAAATACCACAAAACGCTGTTTGAGTGTTTTACAGTGTATGAATTGCAAAGCCAGAAGGCAGAGTCCCAGCTGCCTGTCGCTACACATCCACTTTCACACACAAGACAAACTCAAACACAGAATCATGCCAGGAAGACTGTCTACTTTATGTTTCTGCAGACTGCCAATGTGTTTGCTCTGCTCTTTGCAGGAGTACTCCACAGCTGTGGACATGTGGTCAGTGGGCTGCATATTTGGTGAGCTCCTCACCCAGAAACCTCTCTTCCCTGGAAAATCCGAAATTGACCAAATTAACAAGATTTTCAAGGTAAATGCCCTCATATATCCTCATAAAAAGAAGTATGTTCTCACCGTAAAGGGTAAAGCTCTTCTGTTTACAGCCTGTAATTCTTTAGTGTGTGCTGTGTCAGAATACCTCAGCTCGCAGTTTAGCTGTGTACCACAAGGTGGCGATGTTGGTAGACATCAACCCAGCTGATGAAGTTATTATGAATCTGAGACTCTCACAATAGTTGGCTGAATAATTTCCAGTAAACGATCTGCGTGAAGCATGACAGTGGTGTAGACTGATGTCACTCAGGCCTCCCAAAACCACCTTACAGCACTTACCAGTGATGAATTAAAGTATTGAAATGTACTTGGGACTGGTCTGGTGCCATGTGTCTGTGGTTGATGAACTGATCCGCCAAAGTGGCAATATCTCATATCCATCTCTCCTCGCACTAACAGTACGTCTGCTGACTCGTGTTTTGTGTCTGTAGGATCTGGGTTCACCCAGTGAGAAGATCTGGCCCGGCTACAGCGAACTGCCTGCTGTGAAGAAAATGACTTTCACAGAGTATCCCTACAACAACCTGCGAAAGCGCTTTGGAGCGCTGCTCTCGGACCAAGGCTTCGACCTCATGAACAAGTAGGTTTCTTAAAGGCTGTTTTCTTCCATATGAGACACGACTTTGCAACACGCACATTGTACTGCTTCTTTACTGCAGTACTTTTATTCAGAACGTAGTAATCAAGCTGCGTTTGTCTCCCGCTTGCTATGAAACAAACTTAGCTGTACTAAGCTTAACGTGAGCTAGTGTCATTTTAGCTGACTAGTCTTACAGTTATCTACTGATGTATTATATTAAAAACATATATTTGATAGTAGTGCTTTTAATCTGTTATTGATAGAATACATCAGACATCAATAAAAGGCAACTCTGAACCACTAATATCGGTTAGAATCAGCATGACTCCCACAGTGGAAATTGCCTTACTTGGATGAACACAGTTTTACCCTGTCAAACGCTTTCCAGAGCTCTTTATTCAGTCAGTGTGTTTCTGGCAAACTGACTTAAACATGACAACGGTAGCGGACTGGTAATTCATCAACATGCCTCAGCGGCCGTCCCTTGTTCTGTTTCTCACACACGCAGACTCACTTGCCATAGTGATCCTCCACACTGAGGGGAAATGTTGAAGAAAATGCACATTTAATACGGAAAGTTGTTTTTACACAGGGAGTAATGGATTTAGAATAATTTTTGCACATTGTGACGATCAGTATTGTTTAGCAGCTGCAGAGAACAGAGACAAGGTTCACAGCTCTTCTGTCGGATCTTCACCCACCCACAAAGCCCTTTGCCTGCACCTGTAAATGACAAAAACATGCCGCTGAGTTTTCTCACAGCTGCAGTGGATGGTAACAACGTGTCCACTGTGCTGTGGAGTGATCATGGCTCAGTGGAAGTTTGGCGCCTGGTCAGCGCTTCTGAAACCTTTCAGCTGTCTGAAGACTTATGAAGCGTTTACCTAAGGGCCGTTTCAGACTGCAGAAGGTCAACGTGAAGAAGTGATGTTTGAAAAGCTTCAGACGGAGCAGTGTAGCAGAGGTTTAGAGGTGTCATTTGGCAGGTAGGCCTCACAGAGCTGTTTGGAATATCACATTCCCGTGAAGAGAATGGTGAATATCAAGGCAGGATTTAGTGTCTAACTGAGCAGGAGCTCCGGCATGCACTACTTTTTTTGTTTTTATACCTTCATTACTATTTCAACTGCTGGTTTTCTATTCTATAGAGTAATAATTTTCTATCCCCCAGTTTCCCAGATATGAACCAATTTTTATTAATCCCATAAACTCCTGCAGGGCTCCTGGGATGTGAGGAGAAGCAGACTCAGGTGCAAAAATCACATATTTTTGGAATCCCATGAGCAAACATTTAATCACAGTGTCAATACTGGTCCCATATATCATAAAGCTGTTATCGGTTATCTTTCTCAAGGATTCCTTCCACATAAAACCAGAGAGTTTATTGCATAAAATCATTTCAGGCTGATTTTAATCAACAACCACACTGCCCTCACTCACAGTTGGTGGATTCCAGTCTGACACGTTTAGAAAACCAATTACCACAATCTAGCAGCTCCTCATTATGCTGTGTTGATCCTGTCATGTACAATTAGGACTCCTTGCACAAACCCACTGGTCTGAGATTATAGTAGCACTACCAATCACACCAAAGTGTGTGCCCTTCACGTGTAACAATATTAACATCAACATTTATACTAACTAGAGTAAATTTTGTTTATTCATTTCCAGTCCACATAGAGCCAAATTAAACAGAACAGTAAGGGCATCAGAGTTTGGTTGAGACATTGTGCCCAGTTTTACCTCAGTTTTGTGAGATATGCTGTGTTTTTATGTTGCTATTGTTGTGACTGTCCACTCAACATTTATTAACTACATGCTCTGTACACGATCATACTTTACATGATGCTCATCTTAGTGCGCTGAGCTTTTTGTCATGATTTACTGCTTCATCTTTCAGCTTGCTCCTTCCAGTTATAATTTATACTTACTCTTTATTGTTATTTTCATGGCTAATTTGACATCTGGCATGAAGGACAACAGTTGAAAATGAGCCTTTCAGTTAACACTGACTTTCAGTGATGTTGAATAATGTGTGTTGTCCCTTTGGGGGATAAGGGATAATTTTACTGGCTCAGTCACAGGAAAAGACGCCTCCAGTGTCCTTCAAAGTCTCTGCTGTTTTCTGACTGAGCAAACTGCAGTTAGTGAGCAAAACACCACCTAGTCAAGGGTCTGAAACCACATTACCAATGTTTTTAACCGTCACTCTAAACACAGGGGTCTCCATCAGCTGCTTGGTCACCTGAATCATCTCTGAAGTGTTTCAGCATCTCTATTTAATCACTCACTGTCATGCAGATTCCTAACTTACTGCCCCAGTAAGAGGATCATAGCAGACGAAGCGCTCAAGCATGAGTACTTCAGAGAGACACCCCTGCCCATCGACCCGTCCATGTTCCCCACCTGGCCGGCCAAGAGCGAGCAACAGAGGGTGAAAAGAGGCACCAGCCCTCGTCCACCTGAGGGAGGCCTGGGCTACAGTCAGCTGGTAAGGACATTAAGCTCCACTTTCTCCATTACATTCTCCAGCTACTAGCCCCTCTGAACGTTGTCTTTGTTAAATAGATTACAGACCTACAGGCTTTTGCTTTGTGTCTGTGTATTTCCTCCTCGTGTTTTCCATGATGAGCATTCTTTAGATCCTAATGTTTTCAGCAGTGGTTCTACACACCCAGAAGTTTTCTAAAGTCTTACTGTTGAGATTTTCTATTAACAACAAACTAGACCATTTAATTGCCATGTCATGATTCCCCATCTCAGTTTTATTTTCATCCACTGAAATCAAAGAATAATAATAATAATAACAATGACAACATTAATAATAATCATGTTCATGCATACTTGTGGAATACAATCAGTGTCCCATTCAGGTTAAGGGGTTTCCAAAGGTAACCAGTGTAATATTGATCAGTTATAATAAATATGCAAGAAATTAAACTGCATGGAATCAGGAATGGTATTAAACCATCTTTTACCATGAGTTAACTTTTATTTCTATAATCTTTCCAGGGTGATGATGACCTAAAAGACACAGGCTTTCACCTGACAACTAGCAACCAAGGAGCATCTGCAGTCGGTCCAGGATTCAGCCTGAAGTTCTGAGCCTGAAACCACCTTGGAGCAGAGAGTTCTGGGACTTTTTTTCCCCTGGATCATTAACTGATCAATTGCAACTGTTACCAGATAGTCAGGACTGTCTCACAGCAAGACTGGTGGCTCAAACATGTTGAATTTCCACAATTTTTCGTCTTTTCTGTATCTTCAAGCCATTACACCATTTCAGATGTGGTCATTTTAGCTCATAAAGGACACAACCCTAAATCTGTTGGAAGTGTAGCTCTCGTTTTATTTTCCCTTTTAAACTTCATGACAGAGGACAATATTTTATAAATAGTAGGTATTTCCTGGCTGCCTGAGCTACTGTATAATGACGCAGCGTTGGCTGCGTTTTCCATCCAGCATAATGTTAGAAATTTACTTAGGACTGTATCTTTCTTGATGAACGTAGGGAAGATGTTTTTGCTAGAAATAAAGTTTGAAACTTTGTTTTGTCTGCCATCCTCTCTATATTTACAACCGCCGTCCAAGCTATGCAAAGAGCACCACATATCACCAGAGGAGAAAAAAAAGGAAAGGAAGTTAAACCAAAGAAAAAAAGGAAAAACTGCTTGGACTCAACTTAGTTCAAAAGTGATGTCATTCTTTGCACTGCACACTTTGTCTCAGTACTTTGTTCCTTCAGGGGGAAAAGAAGCCTCGACTTCACTCTGTCTTTGTTTTTAAATAGCTCTGCAACTTCAACATTAAACCAATAAATTCTTTGATTTTCAGCCAAAGAAAAATAAACAGTACATTTTTTCAGCAGAACCACTCGCCGCCTTCGCTGGGACAGGTGCAGAAAAACGCACTCGTCTTTGACATCTAGAGCCAGCTAAGTAGAAATGTTTATTAATTGGTTTTATCTGTGCCCTGCCCCCACCAGAGCCCTTCTGCAGATTATTACACCTGATGTGTTGAATAAGCTTGGAAGGGGAGCTGCTAGTGGAACTGATTGCTCAGCCTCTGCAGACAGGCTGCTGGCTTCATCACAAGGCTAGTAAAGTAAGCTAGACGTCTGAGGTGTTCCATATGTGGTTGAAGTCCAAATGGTTCCAAAGACTGTAGACAACATTGCTTATTCTGGCTTTAGTAGCTTAGTTTGATCAGTGTATAAATTATTCAAATGGCATTCAGGGCTTCTGTAACTTCTTCAGGCCCCTAAAAAGAAACACATTGGGGACATAGATATTTTTTGGATGACTTATTTTTCCATGGGACATATAGGAGTTTGTAGAGTCCAATAAAAAATCCACTCACTGTGCAAATATATTTTAAAGCTAATTAGTCCCCATTTTTCTGGCGATACCTCAGGAACCCCTGGGTGGTCTTGGAGCACATTATGACTTTTCTAGCAGGGAATTTGAAGTAGTCTAAGCTTGACGAATCCACAGTAGACGAACAGCTGACGAGGGCTGCAAGGATTTTTCATCACCAAATAAAATGCAAACCGCAATGTCTGTCAGGAATGTCTTTTCACAGTCAGTATTTTCACAAAAATATTACTTGTGCAACATTTATTATCTGCACACATGAAGACGCACTTAATCAAATAACAGCTGTGTGTGGAAGATACAGGAGAGACATCTTTAACAAACAGAATTATGTGCCCTAGTGAATGAGGTCTCCTGGTGACCATGTGTGTGAAGGTGTCCTGTTCAGTGTGCAGGGGAGATGGTGTGGTCCTCAGAAGCGCACACGCACCCTCCACGAGTAGTTAGTAAGAACTTTGTCTTTTTTCTTCACGACGCAGGTGTATGTGCCTTCGTTGATGGCGTTGGCCACTATAGTAATGTGATCATCTTTCAAGGAGATGTAGTTTGGGTGAGAGAACTCCAGCAGCTCCCCATCTTTGTACCAGCTGAAATGGGAGACAGTGCTCTGTGAAATCATGGCGTTGTATTACTGCAGTAAGGTGGACAAATACCAGATCAGACATAGATACTCACTGTACTTTGCCTTTCTTTGATGCTATTTTCTTGCCGCAGCGAAAAGTAAGCTTCTTGCCTTCAACTACCAGCTTGTGTTTGGTCCTCGGGGGAGCTGGGGTGGGAGCCACAGTGGGGAAAGGGAATTCTGAAAAATTAAGTAATTATACTTTACTAAAATAATTATACCGCTGTATCTTTTATGAATTAACCTACTGTCACCACAGAGGGTGGTTAGAATCATCCCCACATGTACAGACTGCTGTTTTTATTCCACGTGTGTAGATAACAACACAATTTCCCCCCATTAGGAATTTATTAATCAAATCTGGACCAGACCTCCAAATAAATATCATCAAAAACATCAAATTCAACGTTGTTTAAAATACACTGTTTTCTTACTTACTTACTTTTGTGCTTTAAGTAAAGTTTAGAGCTTGTACTTGATTAGAAAAATTAAAGGATACTTCTACTTGTAGCAGAGTATTTTTCTAGGCAAATGCTTGCACTTTTACTTGAGTACTAGAGTTTGTGTACTTCTACTACCTCTGTACATATATGCTAACTAACTGGCACTCCAGAATGACTTGAATGATGTTATTTCCTGAACACACATTGGTTAGACCAATGCGCTAAGAGAGATAAATGCTACTTATCTCAGTGTTTTACATGACATGGTGTCACACTTTCCTCCACAAAAACCTCACAGAAAATTATTACAGTCACAATTTTTCATGCAAATCTTATGACATCACAGTGGCCGTGGCTGTCTTATCAATATAATTTCGCCCATCTGGTTTCTGATAAACACAACAGGCCACCTTGTGATCAGTTCAGATTGTGCTTAAAAAGCAGTCGCTCTCGTTAATGCCGCAAAAATCCAAATTGACCTTGTGTGTCTGTAACCTTCAAGCCACAGTCTGAAATTCCAGCGGTTTGGACTCACTCAGGAATTTTCCACAGCCGTACAGCGTCTCCCAATCAGCACTGAGGAACAGATTAATGTGAGCCAGGAATCGTATCCTCCACACTGTCCCTTGTTGCTGACAAAAGTCTCAGACAGCCACAACAATCTATGGGCTGTGATGGTTAAGAGGAGCCATTTCCTGTTGTGCAACCACTCTGCACTAGTGCATCCCATCATGATCCTGAACAGGCTCAGGCTGTCAGACTGTTATCAATACTTGGTGTAGAGACTGAAATTAACAAGTACCCACCCTGCCCTGTCTGTGTCCTGGACACTGTTATTCTCCACAAACTCCCCCAGAGGCAACTGTAATCTCCCTACAAACGAGATTCTTCAAACCCCCATCACAGCTCTGTATGGCTGGACCTGTTGGCTCCCGTTGCTCCATTGGCAAACGGTTCACAGCAGCTCCCTGTGCTGCTCAATTGAGAGAAAACTTTGTTTTTTCCCCCTGGATTGCTGCTGCCTTCTGCTGCTGGTGCTGCTGCTGCTTACCATAACAGAAATCACAGCTGGAGGGGCAGTGCTTCTGCATCAGCCTCCGCTTGCTGTCGCAATAACCTTTCCGAGCCCAGGACGGACAGATAAATAACCGGTCCAAACATCCTGGAAGAGAGGAGGAGATGGAGTATGGACGATCAGACAGGAGCAAAAGAATTTGGATCTGCAATGTGCTTTTGATTCCAGTGAAAATGACTCACTATAATGCACGCTAATGATGACTCATGAGTAGTTTATACAGTAATTATTAATGCCACGTTGGCTTTCAGCATCAGTTGTTGAAGACTAACACAGTTGTTCTAACCAAAACTTGATCACAGGTTTTTACTGATGCTTCATAAGTGTATGTGGAGTCATTCTTTTAAATGCTGGGATAAGACTATAAAACTTTTTGCCACCCTGCCAGATCTAGGTATTACTTAAAATCTTAGAAATCTAATCTAGGCCAATAGACATAGCAGACCAACATCGAGAAATAACCAAGAACCTACAGCAATTAACCATTTGTAGAAGTTGGCAAACTGTGCGAAACAAAATAAAATAATTCTAACACTGGTTAAAATGCCATAAAGCTTCCCAGGTGCTGCATAAGTTGCTTTCCTCTAAGATAGATGATGCATTCATTGCTCAATTTTGTTCCTGAAACCCCATGTCTGTTGGATCGGGCCATCAGGTCTATTTTTTTGTCTGATCCCAGCATGAAAACCGGTTTTGCTCATTAGGTCTTGATAATGTTTCCCTTGCAGTCATTTCAGTGGTTGACCCTTTGGATGCATTTGCCCAGTTGACTGCATTTACATTTGACTTTTTGACTTTTTAGATATCTCATGTCCTGAGAACTATGTCATCACATGTATTTACAGTTATCCAAGAAGAAGAACGTGAATTCTCCCATTTGTGTTCTGACAATGGAACATAAGCACGGTGAACTTACCGTAAAGGCGATGCAATCCCCACACCTCATCCTGTGTGATTAGCTTTCTCCCTGTGAGAGTTGCATTCAGGTGCATTATAGCTTTGGAGTCCATGGAGTGCATTAGACCCAGGACGTGGCCAATTTCATGAGTTGCCACGTGGACGAGATCCGTCAGCCAAACCCCTGCAACAAAGATATACTCTTGATTACTTTTTCTTTCACTTGCCATGCACCTCACAGGCATTTTTCAGCCTGCAACACCATCTGCAGCTTCATCAAACATGATAAAAACACCTTTCTTCCAGCTGAAGCGCATGTTTCCGAGAATCCAATATTCATGGTCGTCAAAGTGAATTTCGCCTGTTGGTGGGAAGAATGCATGAGCCAATTCTCCTGTGATGCCGTCGAAACAATGGTGCAACTGGGACTGCAGACAGTCTGTGTGGTTGGCGGGGTAGAAGCCTGCCAAAACAGAGAGAGACACATACCTCAGTGCCGAGGAGGGAAACCCTAACTCCGTTATTTCTGGTTTGTGCCGACATTGGATGATGAATTGCAAAAGACAGGGCTTTTTCTTCAGTCTTCACGCTGAGGCATGACAACCACTCCTTTGACTGTCAAGGGGAATTTATGCAGGACGATGCAGTTTGCATCCAAAGGGACAGATAAAACTTAATTTAGTCTGCTTCACCATGTGTTGACATGTATGGAAGTTGTTAAGCTTTTTTTTTTTTTCATTTATAATAATAAATCATGCTGGATATAAGCTTGGTAATATAGTTGCGGTAGTGTGATTTAATGAATTTGGAGGCAAAGGCACTTGAGCGATGACAGCACGGAAAGAAAAACAGCAATGACAAAGCTGAGAAGAAGAGCTCTGAGCCAACATCTGTTGGGGACTGATACAGCCACATGTGGAGTACCCACCGATCTTAATGTCTGCCTCTTGGTCAGCTGGCACCTCTCGAAAGGTGAATGGCGACACGTCACTCCACATGCCAAAAGCCTTGGCGATGCCTCTACGTGTATCGCTGGCATTCATCAAGTTTGTTGGGAAGGAGAGCAACCTGCTCAGAAACAACATCATTATACAGTTAATACCGGCCTGTGCACACATTCCTCTACAGCAGAGGAATCTGCCAAAACACAATGGCTACTGTTCAGACAGAATTCCCACAAGCACTGCAAATACAGCTCCATTACTGTAACTTGATATTTTCTTAATATCTGCTAGGATTAGAGTGATATGTACTATATATAATGTTGATAAATATCAGATATTTCAGTTATAAGTTATGTTTTTAACTGTCCTGCTAAATGAAGACTGTAGGATCTAAAACAACAGTCTTCTTATGAAGGAATCAGGCTTGTGAGATCATCTTTGTACAGATCACGGAAGAATAAAATATCACTGGAATTTCTCCAAATAGTGCCACAACAATCCAAATGTTTTATAACCAAGCAACTGCAGCATTTACTTTTATTTTCTCTCTGACAAATGCAAACAGAATTTGGTAAAGTGATCACTGGCAGACGAGGAACAACATGCTGACTTTGTGTTATTCATCTGTATTCCCAAGAGGACTTATCTACCTTTTCCCTCATTCCTACACCTGCACTTTGCTGCTGTGTTGACTAGAAGAAAAACTGCAAATGAATACTTGTATGTTAGCTTGAACTTGTCCCATTTGAGCTGCTCCGGGGTTAGGGTGTAGCGCTTGTTCCTGGAGAGGTGAAGCACTTGGGACCGGGCCTCTTTGCGAATCCCAATGAACAACACAGTGGTGTAAGCTTCTTCCTTAGACAAAGAAAAACCTTTAATTAATCATGTGTGTTTAACTCTTATAGATTATCAGACTGATGCTGATTACAAGCCTTGGACAGAATTAGACAGAAACATTTTGTTTTTTGCATGTGAAAGATACGTATTGGATTAGTTTCCCATCTCTTGGGAAGTGTTCAGAAAGCGTAGTAAAAGTGCTTTTAAATATAAAGTATGATCCTTTTCACAGATAAGTTGGTTCTGATGCTTCTCTGGACACGAGCAGCATCAACTTCAAACAATCTGTTCTAGTTTTATAACCTTGAACGCTTTCTACAGAAGCTCCGCATTTTAATACTTTAATAAATATTGTGTCTGTGAAATCAAGTCGTGGTTTGCCTTGGATGCAATATTCCCTAAAAGTGATCACACCAGCCGATAAAATGTATAAATTTTATGGCTGTGGGATCAAGTAATAAACCCACTTTCCAACACATAAAGTCAGGCTGTGATTCTGACCCAAGGAGCCCGTTCTGTGCTTGACATCAGGAAGGCCTCCTGTCCTAACAGAGGAATTTAAGGGTATTTAAGGGGGGTGTAGCGTAATACCGAAATCCGATGTCAGCACAGAATAGTAGGTGGATTTCAAATGGAGTCGTAGATCACCTGGTTTTTTTTAACATCCACTCACACCCTGATTTGTGACCCTAACGAGACACTTGTGACCTCAACGACCCTCAAGTTGTTAATAACTCCACAGATGTTAAACTGGTGTGACTCCCCATTAGACAGAATCAAAGACGCCTTTCAGATGAACCTCAACCTAATCTGGTTTATGCCACTTTTTTAAATGATTAAGGTACCTACAACTGTTCACATACGTTGATTTCTTCGAAAGGACCAATTTTCCGGTTTTAACATTAACTAGGGCTGACAAGCATCAGAACTAACGTGTGAGGGAGTGAACAGAGGCACAATTTGCAGGAAGTGTAAAGGCTAAGGGGCATGCCCCATCAAGACTGATGTCAACCATTGGCCAGTGTTGGGCCATCAGCGAGCAAGTGTGTGAGAACGACCACTCTGATTGATGGTTCAGCTTAGTGAGTCACATTCATCACATTTGAACATTTTAGAAATATTTTCACAATGACATGGGCATACGGAACAGTAAAGTGTAAATGCTCTGGACTTCTATGGTGCTTTTCTACCTTATGACTACACTGTGTGCTTTATACTGCTTCTTGTTCGCCCTCACACACCTTTGGCAGAGTTGCCATGTAACTGGTCTGACCTGTGGACACTTTGACATAGCCAGAAATTGAACTACTGACTCCACAACAACAGGTGGACAAACGCTCTTCATCCTGAGCCATAGCGGCCTTGATATTAATGAGAGATTTATCTGCAGTCCTGAGTCTTTCAGTTTCCCTTATTGAATGACAAATACAGACTACTGCCACCCGCTGGTATGGAGAGTTAGTTATTACTTTTTGGCCCAGATGAATGCGATGCAGCGGTCGACCTTTGCCACCACTTGTTCTCGGACACTTGGCGTGTCTCTGCCCTAACAGTGTTGGAAATGTCCTATAAGTATAGAAGAATCAACCAAAGGGAGGTTGTGGTTAAAACAACAGCAGTGTGAGTTCTTATCCTCATTTGTTCTTCGCAGATTTTGCAGACTTAGGTGGTTTGCATCTTTGCTTTGTCTTCCGAATTTGGTGATTTTACTTATTCAGAGCGCTACAATTCAAATTGCAAGGAAAATTAATCTCTGGTTGAACTGGTAGCCCTGAGCAGTCCATGCTTCAGTGCTTTCTGACAGAGGAAGAATAATGAAGAAGGAGGAAAAATATCAAAACCACTAATTGATTAAAATGTATTCTACACCCTATCCTCTGCTTCCTGTTCCTGCTTTACCCAGTCAAAACAAACAGACGCAGTACTTCCTTCATTTCCTTACCAAAACACTTGAAACAGGGGCAAGCAGTCTCGAAACTGTCGCTGCTGTTGAACTGGATGACACCTCACGCTCTGATAATAAAGATGTTTCTGTACAGGTCACTGGTTTATGCAACAGTTACTTTCCTGGCTTCAGTTGATACACTGGAGTCTTGAGTTCAGTGATTTATGAGTTGTTTAATGTAGTAAGGCCAGCACATTTCTTTCTGTCAAGTGTTGTTATATTGACTGAAAATCTAATCTCACACTCTGGCACAAACCGCAATGAACCATTACCCACGAGGGTTGAAACAAGCACGCTAAACCTTGAAACCAACGGTGGGTGCTGACTCAGTGGATTCTGATACATCTCCGTATTTTGAGTCTTGCAAATAATTCATTGTTTCTAGTATACATAAATGGAAACACATGAAATGCTCTTTCTTTTACTGCATTTTGGCATAACTTTACTCACCAACTGATAGATGTACTCTCTAATGCAACATTTGCTTGTCCCGTATTTGTTCTGGTGTCTCAGAAAACCATATCTAAGACAGTTACATAATCTGCACCAGTCTTCTTGACTGACATATAATGAGAGTGTGTGGCAAAGGAAATGACATTAAGCTATCCCTCAGGCTCTGTCTCGTAGTGGGTGGGTGGTAGTGATTGAACCTGAGTGGAGGAACACATTTATCCAATTCATTGAAAGTATTAGCGTCCAGAGATCCTTTTCCACAGCACAAGTGTTTTCATCTAACTCATCCAGCTTAACAGGATATTAATTGAATGAGTTTCATATTTCCATGGGTAAGCTATAAAAGTGATTTAATCTTATGATGGGCCAGCCATGATATATTTAAAGAAGGAGCAATAATTTAAAAAATCTTGCACAGTGGATTCCTAATAAAAGTCAAAAACATCTACATAATAGCACTGAAAGAAACTCATGTGAAGGAGGCATATGAAAATTTATGTTTTTTATTTTTATTCTAGGTCTGAACTTTAACTTTCCCTGTCCCTGTCGTTCTCCATTGAAAAACATTAAAAAACTAATTATTTTTGCTGACTGTCAAATGTGTACCGCATACATAACAATTAATAAAAATGATTAGTAATATTCACGTACTTGTGGCGAATTCGGGTATAAATGTATCACCAACTCTCACTTCATTTTAATTTATACTAAGTGAAACGATTTGCTTGCAGTGGTTAGTAGCTGTGTAAATATTATTTCATGTAGTAACAATACCGTGTGTGCCGAATTGAAATGTGACTTTGAATAACCCGATCAAAATTAATTTAAAGCCGTAACATTCTTAGGGTTCAGCTTTACACAAACATAAAGCAGATTTATGTAAAGTAGTGGAATTTTGAATGAAGTTTGGTTTAAAGTACAGAGGAAACTACTCACTTGCATTACTCAATCGTTACAAATCAGACTCTATGTTGGATTTCACAGAGCTTTTACATGTCGTGAAGTGCTCACAGCATACCTCTGTCCTCCAGGAGGGAAACGCTGTAGTTTGTTGCATCCCTGCGAACAGGAGACCGAGCAGCGCAGCAGCCAGCAGAGGAGCGAAGCCCCAGCTGCCTCTTCGTAAACTTCTGGGAGCCTGACAGCACACCATGGCTGCGAGCTCACACCTCCAGAAGAGAAAGCAAATAATCCCTCAGCGGACACTGCACAGGTTTACCATCTATATCACCATCTACTTCTTGGCCATTGCACGTTTCGATATTATTACTACTTGGGCAGTTTCTGGCGCAGTGTGCGGCAGCGCAGTCCAGCCGGCGGACCGGGTAGTGAAAGCAGTGCAGACTGCATCAGCTCCGCTCGGCTCTCTGTCGCGCAGTGCGCCTGCCAGAGGGCTGGTTTTACGTTTCTGTAAATGGGGCAGAGGGTCAGTGTCGAGACAATCTAATGAAAACCAAACGCGGTCTGTCCATTAAACCACATGCTGCTACCACTGGAGTTCAGTTAAAGCAGAATCAGATGACTTATTTTGGAGATGTTTATGTAACGCTTCTGGGAAAAAGTAGTTTAGTCTTCTGCTAATCATTCAGTGGCATGCACAGACACTTTGTGGAGCACTGGGGAAAACAAAACAGGGCATCTCATTGTGGCCCTCCAAACGACGTCTAGGGGCTGCGTAAAATCTAATTTGACATCACACTAAAGACACTAAAGTTGTTCTACTAAATAGAAATGCAGCCTCACTAAGTTTCCTGTCACTGTCTTCCAAAAAACTATCAAGACTTTAAAGGTGTGTCTCCTCCCACTTGCAAGTACACATGAGTAGTATTGCAGGAGCCACAGAAAGTTTTAAAATTGCCTGAAGTGACACTGCAAGATCCAGTCCCTGAAATAAAGACAGTGTGAGATATTTTGGTTTTCCAAGTCTAATACAACTGATGCTCATGTTAAACTTGCACATTCAGTTCAGGTGTGACTTATTATAGGACACATGAATGGAGCAGAACCATTTCTGATGAACAGCTGATGAACTGGTCCAGCAGTAGAAATATCTGGGCACTGTTTTTTTTCTTTTATCTGCTGGCACGAGTTTCTTTCTGTCAAACTGAGAAATCTGTTTCAGGATATTGTGAAGGTGTGCAGTAAAATAGCTGGCGCATCCTTGAATGACGTTCAAGGCCCGTATAAGGTCAGGTCCTTGAAAAATGCCCAAGCAGTTTTGGCTGATTTAGTTTGCTACATCACTCTGGTTAATGACAACTGAAGCTATCTATTGTTATTGTTATGCTATTTATTTCATGTGACTGGCTGTTAACCTATTTGCCCCTTTGGGGATACTAAAGTTACCTTGAACCTTGAATGACACGCTTCCTGGAAAACAAAACCAGTGTAGCTAAGCCACTTCGAATCAGATGTGATATGTTAGGTCAGTTTGGACTCACTGTCCTGATCCAAAACAGATGAGTTGGGTCTTTTCTGTTCCAAGTTTTCTGTGCAGTTTTTCTCCTCTGAGGTTTCATTGGGTGAACTGGATCATCTCCACCTTTTAGGTTACTCCACCATTTTATACCACATCATACATCATGCACTCTGCCCCTCTGATGCTTCCATCGTTCCCCCAGCACCACCTGGCTTCTTACATGTGGGACAGTGTAGACGTCAAGTGAAAAAGTAAAGTACTCCTCTGAGAAATTTATTTTTCTGGACATCAATCGATTAGTGATTCAAAACTGTGTATTTTAAACTCAAAACATATGCAGGTGTAGTCCAGATTTGTTTGACACGGGCCTCATAAATATTGTTTTTGCAGAAATCTAAAAATGTTCAAGCTGTGTTAAGTTTAATTCATGAACAGATTCAAAAGAGAATGACTTTAAAAAATTAATTTTCATTATATATATATATAATTATATAAATATAATTTATCATTTTTGTGAATTATAATTTAAAAATCATCAAG
>OMLM01018683.1:160965-172614 GCA_900302695.1 Helostoma temminkii | reverse complement strand
AATATTAAAGCAGTAAAACTCTAGTACTGTTATAGTATTATACCTATTGATGAATAAATATGTAAACATCACATTTTCACATCACATTTTGTATTAAGGGTCTTATTCTGCAAAGTTACTATTCTGTCAAATACTTGTCTAGAAGTAGTGGAATAAGTAAATTATATTTAAATTATATTTATATAAGTGATGAGGGAGAAATTCCGCAGTCTTTGTTTTATGAAAAATAAATAAATAAGCTGAAACTAAAAATTTGGTTTTAGAAGTCTGCATTAATTGAATCAACTATGTCATGGAGAGATTATGAGAAATTATGCCCCCAGACATTTTAAAGGCCCCCCACTCTTTAGGATGTGCAGACTGAAAGAGACACAGAACACTGCAGATTAGGCTGTTGTTTGGAGTAATTTTGTGTTTGTTTTTTAAACATTTGCATTCATTTTTATTTTCATATTATGTATGTGATTATATGTGAATAATTTTTCAAAAACTCAACCTTGTTGTCTTTTTGCTCATTTCTTTTTTGTGCCCTCTAGCTCATGTGTTTATGGCCATATTGTGTCTTTTGTTGTTGTTTGTTTGTTTGTTTGTTGTGTGTTTTAGGCAATTCGTCATTACGTCATTGTCATACGTCTATTTTTTTTATTTGTTTGTTTACAGTTCGTCATAATATTGTGTCTTTTTGGTCATTTGTTGTCCTTCACCCCAACAAAGCAGGTGGCGGTAATGCATATTAACTTTAGTCGCCGCAGCCAAATAAAAATAGAGGAGGAAGAGGTGGTCGGAACCATTTGTACGATCCGCCGTTTCTGCCGTTCCCTGTTCGGTGTTGCACATGCAACGGAGGAAATGGCGCCCGTCAGGTGCTGCGGGGTTCACAGTGGCCAACCAGTCAAGTGTCCTCGAAGTTGACACGTAAGCTACCAAACTACCTCTCACCATACCGGGCTCAGCTGGTACAGAAATATGTTTGTAAGCGAAGAGAAACCTAGTTTGTCTCGGATATTGAAAACATAACAGGTAAGAGCTGCTGTCAGACATTTCCTCCTCTTTGTCCCAGGACAGATCGTTAGCTTAGCGGCTAACAGGTTACCTCTAATCCCATAATCTCAGTAGTTAACCTGAGGTTGTTTGTTCCTACTTAGGTCGATGTTTTTATCTAACTGATGTTTCTCCCGACTGTTGTTTATCCTACATGTCAGTGTGGGTGTTTTTTTAACGAAATGTCACATGTATTAGCAAGCTAAACAGCTACTGTTTTCATCTCGAAATCATCCACTTCACATTCATTTCAACTAACTAGGACACAGCAGGAACGGATCAGTTTTTTTAAAATCAGGTTCAAAATGAAGTGACAGAGGGGCCACTGTGTGTCCGACATCCATTCACAATTCTGTATTAAGTTACATATGCATCTCACCAGTTATTGTTTGCCTGCTCCTGACTGTACTGATTAGAACAACATAAACAACATAAATACATTTTACAAACTGCTATTAGTTCAGCCACTTTGTGCACTTTAGAAAAATGTAGAAAATTGCAACGGTCAACTATTTTCATGTTTTATACTTGTGTGTATTATAGTGTTACATCTCAGGTGACAGATTTTAGTTGGGGTCATATCCACCTCTTGAACATCAGATTGCAATAACATTCACTTCCTATAGTGTTAGTTACAGTATCGTGCCAGTTTCCTTTTTTGCAGTTTCCTAGCAGATATCTTTGTTGTCACCAGTCTGACCACTGGACCTACTTTCATGCCTTAATTAGCAGATCTTATGTCAGTATTTGCGATGCAGCCATTATTCAGATTCAGATACCAAACATATCAGATGTTTAGCAGGGTATCTGAAAATGAAAGATTCTTCAATTGTAAAAGTACAGTTGATTGTATTATATGTCTATGTTGGTACAGCAATCTTTTGGGGTGATTGAAGTGGTTTATTATTATTTTTAAAAGTAGTAGAAGTAAATTTATGGAAATGTTAAATATTTTTGTGAAGAAGCCAATGCTAGACTGGCAAAATGTGAAACAGGAGGAATTTTAAGTTTGCTGCTGCTCAGAGAAATGGTACATATCAGGGTTATTGTGTGATCTGTTACGTTTTGCAATTATGTTGATTTTATTTGTTTTGTTTTTTTGATAAGGTACGCCAGACTCTGACATTTGGAAACTTTGCTGGTACTGTACGTGACTTGCAGAGGAATGGCCAAAGAACAGAAGTCAAGCAGGGCAGAAACATTTGTACTGGCTGGATCAAATGGTCACAATGGCCAGCAGTGGCAGACTGGTATGAATAATTTGGTCAGCCACCCTTCGGGCACTAACCACACGTCGAGGATGACCCGTGTGGCCTTGCATGTCAGACATAAGTGTGCGGCCTATGTGCTAGCACTGAGGCCGTGGAGCTTCAGTGCCTCACTCACACCGGTGGCGCTGGGCAGCGCGTTGGCGTACAAACTGGAGGGCTCTGTGGACTTGGTCATCTTGATGGTGTGCGCAATTGCCGTCCTCGTAGTCCACGGGGCTGGCAACCTTGTAAACACCTACTATGACTTCTCCAAAGGGATTGACCATAAGAAGAGTGATGATAGGACTCTTGTGGATGAAATATTGGCACCGCAGGATGTTGTTATGTTTGGAGCATTGTTATATTCTTTGGGCTGCTTGTGTGCCACTCTGCTCTACTTCCTGTCTACACTTAGACTGGAACATCTGGCCCTTATTTACTTCGGAGGCCTCTCCAGCTCTTTTTTATACACTGGAGGTGAGTAAAATATCAACTAGAGTCTTGCATTGGAGCTTCACTGTTTATCAGCCACTAGAGTCATTAAAAACACAAGAGAGAATCTGTTCACCCACAGATTTCTAGCTGTGCTAATAGTTTGTTTTGCGCACGTCCAGATTTTAAGATTATTTTCCTCCACTGTTAAATGATGGGGATCAGTTTTCAGTTTTGCTCCTTGACGCACTGGGGAGTGATATTTGAAACCCTCAGCAGCAACGTGTCTTTATAGCAGAACTGTCAGAGGCATCGGAAAACCGTGCAAATCAAAGTGAAACTATCCACATAACTAGATAGTACTGTAAGTGAGGAAAGTTCATTACTTTTGACATTTGACAGTGCTGTTGGCTAAAATGTTATTTCATCACTCTCTGTAAATCCATTGCACACGTTCCATCAGAATTTCATTTAGCACAAACATTTTGCAACTTACCTTAATGACGAGATGCTCTTTCCAGTTACAGCCTCACTTTATTATTCAGAAGGATTTTGTCTTGGTGTTTTTGAATCCAGTTCTGCAGGTGTCATAAACACAGATGTCATCAGCTTGAACTTTTTGACAACAAATATATGCATGACAGAAATTTGGTTTCAAAATGTGTTTGTGAAATTTAAAAGTTTATCAGACAGGGAGGGTCTAATGCGGGCCTATTCAATTGGCGTCCTGCGAGCCACATGCGACCCAGAGGCAACTTCCAAGTGGCTCAGCGCATGGTCCCACTAGAGATGCAGAGAAACCTTGATGGAAACCCTTTTTGTAAAGTTTAAGGAATTCCTTCAGTAGTACAGACAGCGAATGCAACACACAGCCTAGCCTAGCAACACAGCGTCTGAAATTGTCAGTACAAGACATGATTTAATGTCTTTTCCTCAACCCAGGAATATCAAATTGACGATGAAATCCATTGTTTCAACTCTGCCTGGACTAACAAATAATCGTTTATTTTACTGACAAATCCAAATGCCAAACCAATGTGTTTAATTTGCAGAGGGTGTGTTGCAGTAATTTGCAGAGGTAACTCACAGCAGTCCCTCTACACAAACTTTCCTGGAGGATCTCAGGAGAGAGCTGCAAAAGTGCAGCTTCATTTTGTGTATCTTAAATCTTGGTAAAAAAGTAAAGCACACACACTAAAAGTCTGAAACAGTGAAAGGCGGCTGGCTGGCTGGCTGGCTGGCTGGCTGGCTGGCTGGCTGTTGTGGATGCATACTTTTGCCAACTCTCCTGATTGTCCTGAGAGACTCCTGTTTTTCACTGCCCTATACCGATTTCCTCCCATTGCCAAAATTCTCCTGTATTTCTGCCAATTTATGACAAGATTTCCAACTTCTCCCATTTAGTTGTCACAACCTGATTAAGTTACTGTGCATCATAAGAATAATACAGTTTTTGAACATAACCGCTTTGAAGCAAACAGAAAACGTTTTAATTCTGATTCATTTCTTCATCCCGTCGCTCCATCTTTTCATTGTTTAGCTTGCTTGACCAAAAATGTATCACAGAAACAGAAATAAATCAAATTTAAGTTATGGAAAGACAAGTTCTTCTTTCTTAATTTTGTAAAGAAAAGGCCAATACCTTTGCACAATCTGTCAGGTGGAAAAATTCTACTTTAACAAAGATGATAATCAGCTTTGATAGAAAATGTGACACAGGTTATAATTTAACTATAATGTCTATAGAGAAAACACGTACTGCATAATTATGCATATGATGTTTTTTGATGGCAAATGTTTCCAAAATATTTGTTTTATTTCAAAAGAGAAATATTATGCTTATAGTATTATAAGCAATATTTTGTGCATCAAAATGATCTGATCAAAATGTGCAGGAGTTAGGTGCAAAAAAAAATTTGCTACTGTACAACCTGTTGAGCTCTTTTATTGTTTTTATGCAATGCATCTTTTTAAAGTATTGAAAAGGAGAAATGATGAAAAAATATTGCCTCTTTTTTAATACATTAATTTGGTTTTAGTTTAAAAGTTGTCATGCTGCTTACTAGCTGCCAAAAATGTCTGGCCCAGCTGAATTTGTAAGTTTGAAAATCTGGCCCAACCAAATCTGTAATTGAATCTCCCTGGTCTAATGAAATGCAAACATTTGCTGAATTATGAGAGGCGAAGGATCCATACTTTTTTAACTTTGTCACATGAGGGAGTAAAAGTCAGGATATCACAGTCTCTGCTGCAAAGTTGTTGAACACTTCACAATCTAACAAACACACTCTATCTATCTATCTATCTATCTATCTATCTATCTATCTATCTATCTATCTATCTATCTATCTATCTATCTATCTATCTATATTGTTTTCATGTCTGGTTCACTAAAACATAAAAAACAGCCCTCTGTTTTTTTTATGCACAAAACATAGAAAACCAATCAATTTGATTTCTTCTTTGTTAGCTTCTTCCAGCTACTTCAGTTTCCAGGTAACTTCACCTGGATGACTGTTGGACGACTGGATGAGGCAAGTTGTAACCCCCAATAAAAAGGCTAAATGTGTCTTCTGCTAACATTTTTCCACAGGCATTGGTCTCAAGTATGTGGCCCTGGGAGATGTGGTAATCCTCATCACCTTTGGTCCATTGGCGGTGATGTTTGCCCACGCGGTGCAAGTTGGTTACCTGTCAGTGCTACCGCTGGTATACGCTGTCCCGCTGGCCCTCAACACAGAAGCCATCCTCCACAGCAACAACACCAGAGACATGGACTCTGACAAGCAGGCAGGCATCGTCACCCTTGCCATCCTCATAGGGCCCACACTCTCCTACATCCTCTACAACCTCCTGCTCTTCGCCCCTTACGTGCTTTTCTGCATCCTTGCCACCCGGTACACCATCAGCATGGCGCTGCCGCTTCTCACGCTGCCCATGGCCTTCCCACTGGAGAAGCAGTTCCGCAGCCAATGCTATGCCAAGATCCCCAACAAAACAGCCAAGCTCAACCTCCTCATGGGACTTTTCTATGTCTTTGGGATAATTCTGGCACCTCCTGGCAGCTTGCCATTACTGTGATTCATTAGCTTTGACTTTTCATATTTCCTTGTTTTAATACTAGTTTATGTACCAGTTTTATTGTATGAAACGATTTGAGGGCTTTCACTGGCTTCAATTTATTGTTAAATTCATATGTTGACCAGGGCTTTAGTTTAGGTCCTCCTGTCACCGAAGGCATAATGAAATGTATTTGTTTCAGTATTAAGCCTGTTGTAATGTGTTGGTGAAAGTAAGAAGTGTTGGTGTTATCCTGTAGAGGTGGGCAACTTTTTTTTTTATATCATAAGCACGGACAATAAACCTACAGTTGCCATATTTGTAGTTCTCAAAGACACAACATTTAACACTAACACCTAAAACACCCATAAACAATATATTTAACATAGTCTCTCTGGTAAATTCTGCTTATTTGTTCATTGTGATTTTCATTTTGGAGAGCCAAATAGTATTTAATTGGATTATAATAAAACTCGTTGAAGCCAATGTGATGTGTATATTGTTTTCAGTCATTAAGCTGCAACCTGTGAAACACCCACAGTCACATACATACCAGGATCCATTGTATACAATTAAATAGACATTTCCTGTTGTGTTGGTAGGGAGAGACAAAGTATTGGCATTTGTAACATTGCTGCTACATGAAAAGCTCCATGGTGTATTTGTGCTGCTGTCTGTCTTTTAGAGGACAAAAAATGTATTTATTTCAGTAAAATTGGTTGTTACAATATTTAAAAAGTACAATTTTACAAAAAAAGGAAACTTAAAGGCCCCGCCCTCCCGGGTCATACATTAGGACATTTAAAATGACGCACTGACTAATAAACTGTGTCTCATGTTTTTTCCACAATAAACAGCGTTTAATATTCATATATATAACAGCTGGTTCTCTTCTCATTAATGAACTCTGTACATTTGTAAAGATTTGTCCTACTTCACATTGATGCCTGTTCTCATTGTATTTGCAGTCCTTCATATAAAAAATATTTAGGATGCTTGTTAGCCAGGGGTTAGATTAAAATTGTATTGTTGTGTGTTTGTCAGCAGGGGGTGGCATTGGGCAGTTGTTAAGCCAACAGCCACAGTCGTAACACGTAATCATTGTTAGATGCCCTGCCACAACAGGTTCAGTTGGCCCTTAATGCTCAAAGTCTGTCTTGGTGTTTTGATACGGCTACAAACCTCAACTGTCGCATGAAGTTTTTTAAGTTAAGCCCTTAAATCTAATCAAATGCATTAAGCTAAATATTGATAATCACACATTTGCCTCAGAGGTCATTACAGTTGTGATACTCCTTAGACTCTCAAACCAGACCAGGAAAAACCCTTAAAATAGTAGAAACCTCACGGTTTCAGAGGAACTGCAGAGGAGGGTCCTTCTTCTGGAGCGGACAGACATGCAGTTGGTACAGTGTGTGTGTACAGAACAAATCAGCAATGTGGATCTTTCTGTGTGGAGTTTGCATGTTCTCGCTGTGTTTGCGTGGGTTCTCCGATTTCCTCCCACAGTCCAAAGACATGCAGTCAGGTTAACTGGGGACTCTAAATTGCCTGTAGGTGAGAGTGAGGGTGTGAATGGTTGTTTGTCTATATGTGGCCCTGCGATAGACTGGCGACCTCTCAAGGGTTTACCCCCTCTCTCGCCCGTATGACAGCTGGGATAGGCTCCAGCACGCTCGTGACCCCTACGGGGACTAAGCGGTATAGAAAATGGATGGATGGATGAATAATATGAGCAGAGAGGATGTTGAGCATCTTTCAGGTGTTGCCAACAGACAGCACCTGAGCCACATGAACCACCACCATAAAGGCCTGGAAACATAACAGACTACACAAACATACAAGAGACAGAACCCAACCACGCATACGCCTGAAAGGAACAAGCAGAGAAGAGGAGACACAAGAAAACAATCCTTAAAACACTCTGAATAAACACTAGCAGAAATTAGAAAAGCCATAACATAAGCAAATAAACAAATACAGAATGAATTCTGATGTAATAGTTTATTACTTTGCATGTGGCTTTTGCAGTATGCCCTGTTGTTTGGTCTCTATTCAGGTGTAATGCATTTAACATTAGTTGCATGTTTGAGTGCATTTAAATTCAGATGCTCTAAATGGGTTTTACGAAGAATTTCACCTGAAGCTACATCATCTTTTACCGTCCTCATGCATTTTTGTGGGTTCTCTGCTTTCCACCCATACCCTTAAATCCGCATGACTTGCCACTCAATCTTTTTAATGTTATAAATATGCAATTCAATGATAATAAGCCAGTCAAATGTTGATGTCTTAAATGCAGTATGTGGTTTACCATTGTCCTGCTGAAAAAGACATCTGTCACAGACCATTTTAAATAAGATTTTCCTTTTTGTTTTGGACTTGTCCCTTGTGTGCTTGATTTTTTCAGATTCTCAGAATTTTCTGATAATATTATTTACTGGATATTGTTATATATTCAAAGTCTTTACAATGTTTTGATGAGGAACACCATTCTGAAATTGTTTGACAATTTGTAGACGCAGCTTTTCACAGACTGGTGAACCTCTACGTCTTTAATTCTGAGACACTCTGTCTGACTAAGATGGTCTTGTTAATCAGTTCCAAAATGTTCTTCCAGTTCCTCCTTGTTAGAACGACTTGCTTTTCTAGCCTTTGCCTCTGTCCCAACTTTTTTGAGGCATGTTGCTGCCATCAGTTTTTTTCAGTTCAAACATTTGATATGTTTTGTTCTATTGTGAATAAACTATGGGTTTATCTTACATATCTCATGTAGCCTGTTGTCCTGCACACTTGCTGTACTAGAGGTACAGAGAAGTCTATCATTTGGGGTAATATACTAATATACAGTGGTGATTGTTAAAAGTAATCATCTTTTAGTACTTATCTAGTATTGATGATTTAGTATTGCCTTGCACTAGTGCTTCCCCGTGTACTTTATAAGGCAAGTTCAGATCACTTTTTTAATGCAGTGTTGAGTTTGAGTACTAATGTAACGCCTGGTTATTTCTAAACATTTTCACTAACAATGTTATTTTTTGTGCTTGCGTTTATTTAAAATGCACATGCAACAAAACATTGCTTTCACTTACCTCTATAACGATGTTTATTAAATTCAGGGTTAATAAATGTGCAAATCATAATCACATCTACCTGAGGTTATATTTTTTTAAAAAAAGGTTGTCTTTTTTACGAGGCGCATGTGAAGGCAGCGTTATTAGTGACGCACTGTATGGGCGTGTTGTCATGGCTCTGGGCTGCAAAACCTCTCAATGTAGTAAATACTTATTTGTCCTAAAACAAGTCATGTCAGTATTGGCGTGGGGCAGCGACATGGAATTATATTTTAACAAAGAGTAAATACTCTTGAGAAAGATCAGGTAAGTCGCTACGCCACGACAGAAGTTGTTTTTATAACAATAAATGATGGCAAAGACATGAGTTAGCTAGCTAGCGCCAGCGTTTAGACAAGCTATTAGTACGTTACGCACAACCATCCTCTTATTATAACGCCACGCAGAACTCCGTTCACAATTTTGCCAATTTAAGCATGCCCGTTATATTTTACAGAATGACAGCGATTGTAGGCAGCACTTCTGTGAAACAAGACGTGTCAGTTACCAACGCTGCTTGAAAATGTAAATAGCGGTGTATGATGGTGGGCGGCGGAAGGACCGTGAACGTCATCTTTTAGTTTTGGAAACTGGCATGTAGCTAAGCTGCTGTAAAAAAAAAATACAAAATTTTAGCTGGTTATGCGTTTTTCGACTAAACCGATGGGTTTCATTTAACGATTTCCCCAAAGCCTGTCCTTTTTATACCGTATAGGTGCCTTCCACATTAACCAAAGTAAGTAAATGGCACATTTATGAATGACATTTGGTGTTACGTTGTCACCTGAAGAGTGAATAGACAGTAATAGGGTTTTTTTGCTTGACTAGCTAGTAAGCTAACTTAGGCTAGCTGATTGATATGGGTGTCATTTGTTGTTTTACAGTATCTGTCAGCACTGGTTCAAGTTACATTATGTTGTAATGTCTAGTTGTTAATAAATTAATATTTGTTGGCCAATAAGGAGCACATGTAAACTCGTTTCGTTATTGACAGGAGCACTGAGGAGGACAGCTGTTTCCTCAGCCCACTCATGTGTGTCTTGCTGAGCTGACATGTGTTAGGACTAAAATATTATGAGATGGTGCTGTTAAAAGAGACCTAACCCTTTGCACCTGTCATTTCTATGGCCAGTTGGTAGTGATGAAGCAGAGACATAGTCAGGATTGCTGTCAGCCACACCTACTAGTGTGGGGGCTAGTTTGAGACATCAGACTTGGCTTTGTCTGGTTGTCCAATCTTTGCTTCCCAGATTTACAATAAATATAGCAAATAAATGGAGGTCGAAATGTTCGCCAGATTACATCCCAGAAATGACTAGTGATTTCAGGGAAACAGACAACTGGTTGGTTTCATTTGAGAAGAAATGGGGAAGATATTGTGCGGAAATTCTCAAGGTAAGACTTGTAAACAGGGTTTACCGCTGTAATCAGCCCAGGGTCCTGTTGTTGTTTTTGGCATTTTATTGTAAATTCATGGTTTGTTTGCTTTTAAAAGCCTTTATGAATAAAAGGTAAATGTAGGTGCAAATTGTGTTTCAGCATGATAAACTACTAGTGTTTCTAAATCACAAAAATTTATAAGTAAGAGGCATTGCAGACGAACAGTCTTAACTGAAAACTTAAAACTAAAACCACTTCTGCCTGGTTTGATGTGCCGAGTTCCCTTTTCTGTTAATATCTTTGGTTGTAATAGACATCTGCAGATGGTGTTAGATATGAATGGGCTGCTGAAAGGAGATTTATAGTATTTAAGATTAGTGTGACGAAGTACATTAGGTCTTTTTATATTTAAATGTGCCATTAGCTTCTTACTTATGTTTGTATTCTGTCGTCTAGTTGAATTTCAGCTATGCAGTGATAGTGGGTTTTATATGTTTTGACCATTCTGAGCTTTATACAGTTGGGAAGTTGACACTGAGGAGGGGAGACTCAGTGCTAGACATATCTTTCCAGCTGGACTCGGGACTCAGACACACTTCTGGCCACAAGCCAGCCATGTAATAGTCACAAACATGACAGTTTGAAGTGTAGTACATGATGTTGACTTGAGTGTTAGCACTTTAGAGTAATCCAGAAAGATACATATTCACTTGGCAGGTACATCCAGGTAAAACTTAACCAGTGTGAGCAAAAGAGAGATTGGCTAGCAGCTTCATCCCAGCATTTAAGCTTTTACCCATATTTGTCCTCTGTGGTGACTGCCATGTTCTTGCTTGCTTGAAAAGGAGCTATCTCAATGAATGCTTAATTTTATATGATCTAGACCTACACGTCTATTGCATGGACAGCCGCAGCTTTGTTTACATGATGTGAGAGAGGTGGAATAAATGTGTTTATAACCCTGTGTCTCAGCAACTTCCTAAGCCCCCATCCAGCCATCCAGTCACTGGCTATTTGTGTCGTGGCAATATTAGCTGTACATTCATGTGTCGGTGAAAGCATCAGTAGAATGGCATCTTGGCTTTGTTTGTGGAACCATATTGTTGATGTCTGCCCCAGCTGTGGCCACATTAAAGGGTATTGTTTAAGGCTAGAAAGGCATTTGGAAACACGCGCACACACACACACACGCGCGCGCGCGCAAACACACACAGTCTCCCCCTTCCTTGTTTTCTGTCTGGGCCTGGAGGTGACTCGAGACTGTTGTTCCACAAACCAATTTGTGACTGAAAATGAAAATCAAGGCAGGTGCCCATTCATCAAACTCTCCTCCAACCCCACCCCCTTTCTTTTCCCTGAGCAACCCCCCCACA
>OMLM01018683.1:145479-160945 GCA_900302695.1 Helostoma temminkii | reverse complement strand
CCCCACACACATCAAACACACACACACACACACACACACACACATCCAGACCCTCCCCCTGAAACAAATGCCCCTCCCCTCTCCCTTCTCCCCTCTGTCCTCTGTTTGTCTGCTCATTGGCAGACGAGCGAATGGTGTCCCCTCAGCCTGTGCATCCTTATGTAGACCTCGATGCGCATGTGTTTGTACATATTGATCAGGAAACACGTGTGTGTCGGCTTCACGCGCGTGTTAATGAAGCTCTTGTCCCCGTGGTGATGGACTTCAGCATCAGAGGAGTCCCATGCGGAGCAAAGCCCATTGGCCTGTTTTTATGCGAGAGCAGGAGAACGTCGACCTGAATGCAGTGCTCATCAGGAAGCCGCTCTCCCTGGCCATCCTCCTCCCTCTACTCTTCTCTCCTCCTCCTCCACGGTGGTAATCCTTGCTGACACAATGCACAAAGGACTAAAGGCTGGCTGCATCTCTCCTCTTCCTCCAGCTCTGATCCACTACAGCCGCGCCGTTTTTCCGTACAGCAGGACGCTTTTTCTCTAACACCACTTCCAGCTGTACATCACATCTCCGGTATACCGGCCTGGCTGGCCCCTCTCCTCCTCCGCCCCCTGTATCCCCTCCTCCTGCTTGGCCGTTTCATTCAGGGAGTGCATCAGAACGGGGCTCCAGTCCTGAGGAGGTGTGTTTTCTTGGTGAAATCCGTTGGAACCACTGTTAGCGTTTTTCTTTTTCATCATCTGATGTGTTTATGTAGCAGCAGGCAGGAGCTGCTTCCTCTCCTACTCTATTTTTGTCAGTCTCTCTGTTCATCCCACTGCACATCACTATACCAACAGGTAAACCAGCTTTATTCATCAAGTTATATCATTCAGTCTGCTCGCACGTCTTGCCTATAGGACCATGTAATCCATGTGATTGTATTTTAAGAATATTGAAATAACATTTGCCATACAGGAGCCTTGTTCTTTAAATAAAATAGGGCTGCTTCTGTTTTCATCAGACTGTCACACAAATGGACAAATTTACAGATTTCACTGTTTCATTCCCAGGAAGGTAAATAACCACATGCAAAGACAGCACACCTGCAGCTTGTACGCATCCCTGGTCATGTCCCTATCTGCCACATGTCATTACAATCTGCTGTAAAGCTAGCAGACATGCTAAGCAGGCATGGCTGGCCTGGCTGCTGCTATCAGTTTAATGATGATCAAACAGGCATAGATAGTTGTCCTGAGCTGTGTTCATGTTAAAGATGTCAAAGTGCAAGTGGCTTTTGGTTTCAGTGTGTGGATCTTTGATCACAGATGATGTAATCACAGCATGTTTAGTGCCCAGATTAGCGTTTTATTAGAAGTAGCTACTACAACATTTGGTAAATATATGTAACTGTATGTATACACAGAGGCTACAGGGCTGTGGGAGTCACTGTCGAGAAAGATTTGAATCACATTGTGTGGGTGTAGGATTCATTTAACGATGATGGTTGTGCTACTGCAAGTATTGATTTTAGCCAAGACATGATCAAAACATCCCCTGTTGTACATCAGTAAAACGTAGTTACCTGTAATACCGTCCTCTTGTAGGAAGGGTACTGATACTTTGCAAGTTATTATTTGCTTTACTCTGCCAGCTTGCGTTTCTGCAATAGGGCATCAGGCTTGTCCAGTCCTTGAATAACACCAATCACACACTCACACACACACACACAAAATCATTCAAGTAGAGGTTGAAAACTGCATGTTCCAAAACAAAGTGCAAAGTTCACTCCAAACTGTTCACTCCCCTGTTAGTAGGATAACAGCTTCATAGTGTTCAGGATTTCAGATGGTCCTGCTGGTTGGCCTGGGATAATAGCTGTGCAAGGCTGGAATCATACAGCAGTCAACATGTTCAAAAGTGGGTTGAAGATCATTGGCAGTGAGTATGATAATTCATGGAAATTTGATATGATAGTCTCAGCACAGTGTCATCAAAAGTGCAGTAAGCGTTATTAGGAAAGATGATTTGCTGTGGTAGATTTTTTGTAAAATGCTTCAGGGATTTGCTGATAAGAATAATTCTGCTGGTATCAAGTCACATTTCAGATATATTGTTGTAGCCATCAAGCTTTGTAAGAATGCCAAAGTAGTACTCAGTAGATTTTTTTTTGTTATTTGATTACTATAAATTATTTTCCTAATTTTGCACTTTAAAGCTTGTTTTTCCTAACAGAGATATTTAGTCCACAGTTCTTGTAGTGAGATTTCAGAGAAGGTAGGAAGGCCAAGCACAAATCCAAAATGGAGAGTCTTATTTTAGGCCTGTCGCCCACTCTGACTAAATCTTTGTAAATGTGTTATTTACTCAGGATCCTTATTGATTTTTCTGAATGCCCCTGGTCACCAGATGTTTCTGTTCTTTTCTCATTAGAAAGTGAGGGTATAAGACAGTCACATCGTGTGTCACATGATGTACAGCCCAAATAAGCTGGTTCACACAGTAGCAAGTATCTGATGGCACTGGGTCTGCCAATAATAATACTTCTGACTCATTTTCCATTTTGTAGATGCTCAGTGATTTTTATCACAGTGCAGAGCAGAGTCTGCCTTTAGGTTTGGTAAAGAACGACAGATATTCTGTATCTGCTTAGTGTTTACAGTTTGTCATGTAATTGACCCACATTAAGCAGGTAGACGTGTGATTATTACTTTTTTTTTCAAGGACACAGCCTTTTTTCTAATATTTTCTTGAACGGCTTGAATTTCCATTTAAACTGAAAATATATTTATGACGTGTTCATTTATTTTTTTAGAAACTTTATTTTTTATTAATGCTAGATAGTTTGTTTATTTGTAGACAGAATTTAATTAATTAGTTCACCTGCTACCCTTTAAATGATTTTATCAGGGTTGTGTTATAGCTTAAAATTTTGTAAAAATTACATTTACCTTTCAGGAAACATTTTTACGTTTTATGGTAATATAATAAAATTTACTGACCTATACAATAAATATGTTGCACTAATAAGACTTTCTTATAACCTTATTTTAATTACCAAATATTAAAGTGACATTTTGCTCCATTGTACATTGTCTGGTGTGTAGCTCTTTACATTTATACCTACAACAGTATGGCTATTACAGTTAGCATTTTTTATTGGTCTCATTTGTTTGTTGTAATGAGATTATTTGTGTTGTGGGCATACGCCTGGTTGTTTGTGTGAAGGAAGTTGACGTTGCCTTTCCAGATTGGCCTCAGCAGTGTGTATGAGGGAAGCCAGCCCATCTGTTAGAGCAGGCAGAGAGCTGTAATCCTGCCTGTCTTAGCCCTCAGTCGCAGATTGACGGCAACATTTCTGCAACACAGGTGGCCAGGTCAAGTAAAAGAATATATGCAGGGCAGCCAAACTTTGGAGGAGTAGAACTTGTGCTGCAGTCGCACCTGTTGGGTCTAAATACAATACAGTTTGTATTGTAGAACACGTATACATGCGGTTATACTTTAACATTTGACTCCTGGAAACGACAATATATTGTCAGATTTTTACTATTTTAACTCTTCGCAAAGCTGATGGTAAAACTTCACTTTGGTGATTAACTGCCAAACCTTTCAAGGACACAGCCTGATAAAGCTGCTTGTCTTTGCCTGCTCTCAAACTTTAGTGGCTTATTATGTACTGTACATTAAAACCAAAATGATGAATGTTAGACTGCCTATAATCATCTTAATTAATTTATCTTTAACTTGATCATAACCTCTATATAAAAATGTAAAAAACACTTTTTGTTTCAAACAATCTGAGTTAGCAATGGATACAGTGACATTTAACAAAATATATTTAAAAATATTTTGGACTAATAAAAATATTGAAATAAATACAATGTGTGTATCTCTGATGTTTGATTATGTTTTTGGAAAGGGTCACAGTATTGATGATAGCTCTAGTTGTCTATGTTGTCCTCGCACATTTCAGATATTCTCAGTTCTGTTAGTTGGGTAACTGGAAAGCATTCAGAACACATTTCATCATCAAGTAAATTGGTACAGTCCTGGAAATTGTCCTGCTGGCTCCTGGAGATAACTTTAGTAAGCAAAAGTAAACACAGGACTGTAAATACAAAAACTGAAACAGGAGTGAACACTGCCAAGAATAGGTTGACTTGCGTTTAATTATGAATTTATTTTTTGTTTTCCTTTTAAAATTTTTCCAAATTTCAACTGAACAACAGCTTTGTTATGAAAAAACGACTGTTTAAGATTCAGTTTTGTTATTCACTCTTAAGGGTTTTCTGGTGATCATCTGTCTCACCAAAAAATAATGTGCACTTAAAGAAAAAAACATTTTTTGCCAAGCGCAGCTTAAATTGTCTAGTCAGCCTTCTCATGGAGAGTACATATGCAAAAGCTAAAGCTTGCAGTTAGAAGCTGTGTCCCTCTAGATGTGGGATATGTGATTGTTGTGTAGTCATCCATTGAATCCCTCATGTTGTGTCTACTTGTCAGAACCAGTCCTGGTTTATTTAATAATGATAGGATATCACTGTGCCCAGGCTGAATTCTGCTGCGACATGCAGTGTGGGGGCAGCAGAGTGGGTGGGGTGGGAGACAGTGGGTATGTTTGGTAACATATTAAATGTAGGTGGTAGGGTAAGCCGTTTTATTCTGGATCAATAAAACTCTTCCACAACCCAGAATGCTTTACATATATATTCTCTGTGTTCTATTTATTAGGTTTCTGCGTGAAGTGACTGAGACATTGATCATGCCTAAACTCTCAGTTATTGGTAGATCTACTGTGGATAAACTTGGCATTTCCTGCATCCGTCCACACCCAGAATGCTGGGAGCTGTGCGAGGGCTGTCCATTGCCTATGACAGCTCCCCTGTTCCCCTGTTTGCATGCTGAAATGTTAGATGACTTATTATTCCAGTGCATAAAAGAGGCTAAACTGTCATTTTGGACAGAAAGAGGAGTATCAGCATCCCATATATTTTCCTGCGTAAGCAGATGCATTTAATACCAAAATTACATCATAATTTTGATAAGCTTGCTAGTGTAATCTCAGCCACATTGCAGACATCTGTGTGCCCTATTATTGAAAGATATTTTAAGTAATCCCTGTGGCTGAACTGTCAGGCTACATACTAAAAAGCACATTGGATGCATATTACCAGCTAAATGAAGGGTATTTGGCAAGATTAAGGATGTTTTCACACAAATGTGGATACATTTTAACAGAGTATTTAAATGTTGAACGTTTCCTGGCCACACCAGCATGAAAATCATTGACAAAATATTCTGTGTACACATAAAAGCTTGTGTATCCTAACTGTTGCTCTAATTTAGGGTAATTATGGACCACCTGCTAAGAAATATGGTCACTTTTGTGACATAAGCAGATTTGTGTCACATTTGTGTACAGCTAGTTACTGATAGATCTCTTTGAATGTGTTCTTCTGTATGTAGACTGTAAACCAACAACATAATGATTAATTTGGGGTCCTTAATGCAAATAAGATGAAGTCCTAAGCTGCTGACCTCTGAATATTTCCAGAAAAGGGGAAGTCGGTTGGCACGTTTGTCAAATTTCATTATTACATTATTCCAAAAAAGTGAATTTTCCTTTTCTACAATACAGTCAGAGTCTTCATGGGTTCTGTTGCTCATATAGGGTGCTAATAAAATGTAATACACAGCAGAACATGCCTGAGCCTGACAACAGTTTGTATGTGTGCTCCAGTTTTCCAAGGGACTGTAAATTAGCCTAGTTTAACAGCATTTACTTGAAAGATTGTTTATCATGCTTTGCCTTCCCTGTGTGGTAAATGTCAGATATTGTCTGCAAAAGTAAATTCTGTTTTAGAAGAGAAGCATAAACACAGGAAGACAATCTTGTTCAGTGTTCAGTGGAGCATTTTTATTTCATTAGACACATAAATCTCTTCAGTAGCAACAAGAAATGATTTGCTTAAAATATTGTGGTAAGGCAAGGACACTGTACCAGGGTATGTATGATGTGTCACATAATTAATGGATGTGAGTGGATGCCTGCTGATGGTCACGTTCCTCAAGTTCCCTTCTTTACCGCTGACTCAAGCTTCTAAAGTGCTGTTTGCTTCCTGTATTTGTTCTTGTTTTAAGTATGATGTGACATTCATTTAAAAGCTGGAGCCATCATCAGTCAAGGGTATGAATGTGTACAAGTTCTTGTGCCATGTGTCATTGTGATGACATCTGAACTCATTGTATTTACAGGAATTCTTGAGGATTTCAGTTCTGGGTTCTTTTTCCTTTTTGGGTTAATGCCAGAATGACAATAGTCTAATACCTGTGTGCGATGCCGTGTGCTACGCAACACTTTTTACCTGTTGTCATGACATTAAACTGGATAAGGAAAACTCGTCTTTAAAACCACTTAAACTGGGAGGAAACAAAATTAAAGTAGGTTTGTTGTTTTATTTACTTTGAGATGCTCACATGAGCTCGCACCTCATGATGGCTAGTTGGGAGTTAGCTTAAGTAGCTATGTTTGAGATTTAGGGCATAAATGAAGCCAATGGACTACTAAAGATGCCAATACAAGTGTGTTTGTGTTTGTGTGTGTGTGTGTGTGTGTGTGTGTGTGTGTGTGTGTGTGTGTGTGTGTGTCTGTGTCAGGGCCTGATTAGCGCAGCAGGGCATAGTCTTCATGGCCAGCTGCTCTCTCCAGAAGTGTGCCATGACACACAGCAAGGCCTCTGGTAAATGATCCACCAGCATGAAGAAGCACCGCAATCAAATTAAAGACGTATGGCATGTTGCGTCCCTTAGCAGTCACTGACAAAAACGTACAGGTTGTATGATCTCCTTGTTTCAAAGCATTGGATCAGACCCACCATTGTCTGTGATCCTTGCTAAAGAGAGGCCACAAAGATGCGTTACTGATTGTTTCAGTATTGATGTGTATGTATATGTGAATTCTAACTTTGTTACGCCCATTTATCTGCTTTATTTGTATAATGTTGCAGCATTGTTTTTTTGTTTAGCTTAAACGCTTATCTTCTCTTACCTCCAGTCAGACCTGATCTGTTCCCAGAAACACCCCTGGTGCCATCCCTGCCTGCAATATTGTCGGTGCAAACCGGCTCTGCCCCTCAGAAGCTCCGGAGGCGCAGAAGCAGCGGAAGTGACAACACTGCCAGGCCTCGCCCTTTGCGCTCAGCCTCCAGGCTAGGCCCCAACACAGGCAGCATGGAGGTGGGCATGCGTGTGGTGCGCGGCCTGGACTGGAAATGGGGAAACCAGGATGATGGTGAGGGCCATGTGGGCACTGTGGTGGAGATCGGGAGACAGGGCAGCACTACCACACCAGATAAGACAGTAGTGGTGCAGTGGGACAGTGGCACACGGACCAACTATCGCACAGGCTACCAGGGTGCCTACGACCTGCTGCTTTATGATAATGCTCAAATTGGTAAGCACTTGAGAATAGTGTCATACTGAAACACTGGAACAGTTATTACTCGGTCTGATGTGAAACTGTATGAATACAGCGAAGCTTCATGACATTTTACCTCACATAGTCTCCCATTTCTTCTACAGTATATTTAGTTTTCTCTTCCCCTCCCTTTTTAGTTTCATACCCAGAAACATTTAGATGTTTGTGTACCGTGATAAAGTTACGACATGGTCTTATCTGTTGCATTCAAAATGTAGGTCACTATCAAGACATTGAGCTAATGCTATATAATAACGTATGTTTATTTCCTTAATTGCTTGGCATAATGCTGAACCTCTATATATTTAAAACAAACAAACAAACAAACTTGTACTGTCAGGCACTGAGAAACCCACTTCCTAAACTTACAAAGTCTCCTAATACAAGTATCTACCAGTTGTGTTTGATTAAAAAAAAAAAAAAAGCATTTATCTTGAATATTTGTCATTTTGCCTCCTGCAGCCTTTTCCTATTTTGAGTAAGCATGGCACAGTAAAGACCATCTCTCATTATCAGCCACCCAGCTCTATTTTGGACTTGAATGACACACACATTAATGCAGGACTCATTAGCATTTTGCTCCATTTAAAGCTATTTTTTCTGCCTCAGAAGCTGGCCTTTCAGTTAATGGAGTGAAAGAGGAGGAGAAGAGACGTGGGGGTGGGGGTATTTTTGTCATGCTCTTTGTGTCTCCCACTTCTCACGATATTACCCATTGTGATCAATTACATCAGTAAGAACATGTCATATAACATGTCTGCTTCACTGACACGTGAGATATATATATCGTAACACATTGATGTTAATTTTATGACCACACTCAGTTCTTTAACAAATTCTCCTTCTGCTCCAGGGGTGCGCCACTCCAACATCATCTGTGACAGCTGCAAGAAGCATGGCATCATGGGAATGCGATGGAAGTGCAAAGTGTGTTTCGACTATGACCTGTGCACCCAGTGTTACATGAACAACAAGCACGACCTGAGCCACGCTTTTGAGCGATACGAGACTGCACACTCCCAGCCGTGAGTACTGCTCTGCCACTTCCTCAGCACAATTGTTCCTCATTTAAATTCTAATTATGGTTCGGCTGGTTTGCTCTGTTCTATTCAATTGTGAATTGCGGTAAGCTCCTATTAGAGTTGTGTCCTCCAATTAACTTTCATTAGTTTGGCATCTGTAGAGGTCAACACAGGGCTTTCACTTGGAGTTCCACTATTGTTAATTTCTGCTTGCTTTACTACATTGCTGATGGTAAACTTGCATCTTGCTTGACCATCGCCAGGTTAACTGGCCAGATGCAGCATAATGTGTTATCTAGACCTGTGCTGCAGCTTACAGTCCTTTAGCCTACAGCGTAAACATTAGGCGTGTGCCATATCATATCGTCCACGATAATACTGGTATAATCTTTTTACGCGATAGAAAAGTGTAATTTGGCAATAATGATCTAGCAATGCAGTCATGTGTGACATTTCTCTTTCCTATCGCACCCAGCAGTGACACAAGATAAATGTCTGAGAACTACAGCAGTGTGTCAGCTTCAGTTGATGATTAATTAACTAATAAAAGGAGCTGCTTCAATAGTATGGAAGTTTTCACCAGGCACATTTCTCCTGGAGACCAGATCCAACTTACATGTATGTTAGTAGATGGCAGAATGAGAGAGATCATTATGGAATGATGCTGCCTCGATTTTTATCCATCAAATTCCACCTAAAGTGAGAGTGAGAGCAGTGTCTCAGCCTTTGATGTTGATTTAGTAACTAAAAATATAGCTGCCTCAATATAGGGAAGTTTTCACAATTTCCTAGAGAGCAGATGTACGTTAGATGAGGCTGCAGAGAGCTGAATTACAGAGAGATGATTACAGTGCAATGCTTCTTCGTTTTTAAAGTCAAATAGAAAATGAAACACAAAAGTGGCTCACAGAAAATCTAATGAGTCTCTTTCCACTGCAGATTTCGTTATTTAGATAGTTCATGCTGTGTATTAGCTGTGTCCCTCTCTCTTCCCCTGCGTCACTAATCTTAGCTGATAATTACTGAATACCGATTTACTGATAGTTATCAACAGAGCAACACTGTTCATATTTTTTTCCTATATTGTCACAAATATCATTATGGCAAATTTTCTTGAAATATCTCAATATAATATATCAGTATGCAGTATGTCTCAAGAATCCCATTTATAAGGAATTCTTATTTACACACAGCAGAAACATAAGTGAATACAAGTTGGTAAAAATAAGTCTTGCAGAAGCACTGCTGTTTGTTTCAGTGTGCTAAGTCAGTTTAGTCAAAACCTTCCTTGGCCTTGTTGCGAATAAAAGTTCAGTGAGCTAATTTCAAGTGTCCCATGTATCCAGATTTATTGGAGTGAGTTCTCCCTTCAGAATCCACTCTTCTGCATCAGTTCACAGTAAAGCTCTAAACTGCTTCAGGCACTGTCTGAATGTCAGCTGGATAGCCTGTTCTCATTTTAACGAGGTGATATGTATGACCCAGATTTCTTCTATAGTTTGGCTAGGTCCAAATCCCATACAGTTCTGTTTTTTTCTTCCCAACAAAGGCTACAAATAGATCTATAGAGTGATGCGTTACATAAATAACTCTTTCAATTTCACTAAATCTTGAAGTTTTGATTCAATAGTGTTTTTTTTCCTTAATGATTTGATTCAATCAGGAAGAAGCAGAGGTATCACTTATTTTCACAAAAGTCTGGGCATGTTGGATTTGAACATTTCTGATAAAAACAGCAAGGCCACGGACAAATAAACACAAAAGATTTACAGTTATATATGTATACAGTATGTGGGTTTAGGTAGAAATGAAGCAGCAGATTTTTTGGTTTAAATCAAGCTTGGCCTCTGCCAGTGAGACATAATAGCGCGGTTATCATTTAGCATTCTGACAGTAGTTGGAATCTCATTTCGTCTCTCCCTTCAGGCTCTCTTCACAAGTATTGATTTGTCATTGCATTGCAGCAACTTGACATAACACAGTTTACGTTTTTTTGGTACAAATTTACTTGAGCCCTCTAAATAATTATTATTTATAACCAGTAAATGCATTGAGAAAATTTAAACATTTAGGACTTGAAAGACCATTGTAGGACTCCATGACATTCAGTGCCACAATGAATATTGCCTTTCAAACTGCTGGCTGGCCTTTAATGAGTTTCCCTAATCCAAATAATATTGAGAAAATGGAGCCCAGGAAACGCAGCACTTATGAATGAGCTGACGTCACTGTCCCTCTCCACTGTGGTTCTCAGGGAGATTATTTCTGTGGATTCTGAACTTGAACTGATTTCTTCAAGTAGCATTAAAGACTGACTAAGCCAAACTTTTAGCTTCTGTATTGAGCCTACCTTTTAGATGTGTGTGTGGGACATTGGATTGGTTTAGGTACGCCACATCCATGTTTGGTTACTAACAGCAGTGTCCCATGTATCCAGATTTATTGGAGTGAGTGGATTTGTAGCATTTCTTTATTTGCTTCTTTTTATCAAAAAATTTCCTTAACTTTTCCAATCCATTTTCAATTTCAATTTGCAACCCACGTCACCTACAGGGTTAATTTTCTGGAAAGTGCAGGTTATAGACGAGATGAATCCTTTACAATCATTGTCTGTACATGCATTTCCAGTTCCAGTTTAGAGCTTCTGAACAAAGAACACAAACTGGTTTTCAATCTGTCTAACATGAGCTCTAGCCCAGAAAACATGTGTTTCTGTACATATGATATCCTCTTCCTCTTTACATAATATAGTTATGTGTGCTGCATTTCTGGATGCTGTAACAACGGTTTTCAAAGTACTCCTGAGCCTATGTGGCCATATTCATCAACGCAGCATGACTGTTTCACATGCAATGCTGCCTGGGGGCTCGAAGGTCATGCACATTCAACAATGGTCCTTCACTCTTTTCACAATCTTATGTACTGTAAACCTAAATTATTTGCATTCTTGCCTTGAGAAATATTCTTTTTCAATTGACAATTTTCTCAGGAAGTTTTGGTGAGCTACAATCCATCTTTGCCGGCAAAGAGTTGGATTCTTCTTTTATATCCAATTATGATACCTTCACCTGTTACCAGGTACTTTTTGCAGATAAATAAAAATGTAATTAAATTAATAACGATTTTCATTTTTTTAATTGCATTTCAGAAAAACTCCCAACTTTTCTGGAAATGGGTTTATACATAGCAATTTCAGTCATGCATTTTTCATTATAAAATAATCAGTATATAAATAATCAATAATCAAATAGTAATGAACAAACAAGTGAATGTCTGCAGATTTTCCAGCACAACAAAATAAGTAAATCAAAGGGAGCCTTTAATCATTCATTCGAAATTTGCTGCTCATCATAATAACCTAAAATTATTCATTCACAGCATTGACCTTTGACCCTCTCTCTTTTGTCAAAGACATGTTTGCAGAATCTCAGCAAAAATAGTTACAGTTGCACTGAGCGTTCATCTGGGAGTACATCACATGAAAGTCACTTATTTTCCTGTCAGATGAATGGAATAAAGGCGCGTTGTAAAGCATGTTGTGGCAAACACAGAGTACTTCTTTATCTCCAGACCACAATGACCCATATTTCACTGACAACATTTCAAAAGACTAATTTATTATCTAGCAGTCATGGGACACACTGATATTTGCCTGGAAAGGCAAATTTAGCTTGGTTTCATAATTAGTGAGACTTCTTGCTGTGCCAGCAGTGATTTATGTGAGTAGGTTTGGGCTTCTTTCATGTGGATCAAACATGTGTGAGTGCTTGATAGCTATTTAAACAGATCTATTTGAAGTTTATACTGCAGGAAGAAACTTTATTACTGCCCTGTGGGGATGATGAGAAGTTATCATCAGCACTATAAACTGCTGCAGTGAGCTGACACTCGAGCAGCACCATTGCAAACATGGTGTGAGACCTGAGCCGGATATACTGTACATGAGCAATCCATTGTAATTACAACAGATTTAAGTGGATTAGCATGCTAATATTCTCAGCTGTGTGGAGATCAGCATGTTAATGTTTTCGACTTCCTAGAATACATGTATTAAATACTGGAGACAAAGAAAATCAAGGTGTGTTTTATGTTTGTTGCATTAAAGCCTTAAGATGTGTACAAGTGTCCCATGTTTTGAATCTGTAATGTGTAATTATTCTGATTTGTCCTGTAGATGGATGTTTTCTGTGTTCAGTGTGCTCACTGCAGTGTCCTGCATTTTGTTAAGTGTCACATGTTAAACGGAAACATGTTCACACTGACAGTGCTCAGGGCAGCATATGTGTGTAGCATATGTTTACGACGAGATGGCTGGCATGCAGTTGGTTAATCGGCTCTTCAGCGCACAAACAATGCACATGCCGTTCTAGCGAATCTATCAGGTCAACCCAGTGCATAATCCTTTCCTTGCGGATCTAACGTTGTTCCACCTGACCTCCTCAATACTCTAACCCTGTAGTCTCATTTACTGTAAGGCACACTGAGCTTATCTGTTATCTTGGCAGAATTTCCATCTAAATTTGAAATAAAAAATAGATATTATTATTTCCAGTCCAATCCAAAAACTGCTTTTGTTAGAGATGTTTTATTTTATTGTTAAACTTGTGTCCTATTAGATGTTGTCGGGTTTAGTCAGCACATCAGGCACATTAAATAAGGAAAATGCAAACAAGGCTGACATTTTAAACCAAACCCATCTTAGTTTGAGATAAAAGCTCTGGGCCACCGTGCCACCCACTCCTGCTATTACGTAAATACATTGCCTCACTATGTTCACTTTTCTTGCGAGTTCATATTTTCTGCTCTGTACTTTCTGTAAGTAAATAGTAATTCCGTGTATTCCATTGTTTTTATTTTAAGTAAATCCTTGGCTGACTCCCTTGACTGACTTTTGACCTTGCCCGTTGTGTCTGTAGGTGTAGGTCTTTTTTTCTGATCCTGTCTGGATGCAGGACATTTGACATTTGGTCACGAAGGATTAGAAATCTTGATCCCTTGAAAGAGCTGCTAAGAGTAGCTACACTGGGAAAAACAAGTCAGATACTGAAGTCATTTGTTGTGACAGAGGGACATCTGTCAGTTTCTTTATCCACTTTAATTTTGAAATAATATTGAGTCAAACTTTAGGATCTAGCTCTCCCATCATAAATGGTTCTTTTAATAGAGTTTCAGTCCTTTAAGTCTGAGCTGACAGGACATTGGCACAGCTTTCTACATTCTTTTTCTGACCTTTAACACTATTAATTCAGGAAGTCTGTTACTGTGTCTATCTTTGTTTTAGTTAGCCTTATCACAATTGCACAATTGTACGTACATCCTGTATTCCTTGAAATGATCCACAGACTCATCAACACCGGCATTTTTAACACATTGCAGAAAAATGTTTGCATAGAACCTCTACATGTTGTACACATAGAATGCAAGCTCTGAGGTGGCCTGTTTTCTGATAGCGCTGCTGTTCAGGGATTAGGCTACACACTGTTCTCAGCACAGACCTGCCTAAGCTCAGCCCCACACTGAGATTTACTGTTAGTTGGCTCAGGAGAAAATTATATGACTGTTTCCTGCTGTAGCACCCAGGAACCTGAAAAATCTGGTCAGTGACAGGGGATGAAGTTAGCTAAGGCTAATTTTAAGCAAAACCCCAATGCTAGAGAGACAAGTGGGAGCTGCAGAGCCTCTATGAGGCTCCCTGAGGACAACGACTTTTACATGATTGTTTTTGTTTTGATCACATTGGATTTTATATGATTTAGACTTTAAAGCTATTTAGTTGACATGGGAGCTTGGGTCTAATCTTGTCAAGAAACTATGGGAATAGGCAGCTCCTTTGCGCCAAGATCCGATCAGATCTTTACAATAAGGTATGTCAGATTTTAAGGATATGGTTTTGTTATTGGAATCTGTGATTGGTAATCAGCGTGCCTGATAATACACTGTAGACAATCTGTTTATAGTCCTGAAATCTTATCAGAAAAACAGACCTTGTCTTAAGAAAGAGACATGGTCTTATCTCTGGACCACTGGTGGAAAAAATACCTGAGAATAGATATCATTTATCAAACTAATCAGAGGTCATCTGCTTGGCGGTCGCGCTGGGACACATTAGTACTGATTGTTGTAACTTAAATTGTCAGTGTGATTTTTTTAGAGGCTGGACCAGCGTACTATGAATAACTGGGATCAGTAGGTCAGTGTAAGCAGGTTTCCATGTGCCGTAGTGAGCTGATAACAAATAGAACTGTGCTAATTAAAGAGAAAAATAAGAAGACTGATATAAACCATTCAAATTTAAAAGTGATCAAAAACTTTAAAGGTGTTTATAGAATGTATTATATGAATGTAATCAGCATGTCATGTCATTCAGTTGTAAAGTAAGGAAATCAAAGCAGCCTGATTTATTTTCAACTTCGTGTGTAGTGTTTTTTTTTTTTCTCTACAAAAAAGGGGCTGAATTTGTTACTGGACTTTTTGATCAATCATAATAGAAATTGTGTGTGTGTGCCAACAGCATTTGGTTCACTTGATTTATGATTTATACAAATTGTATTTTGTAAGCTTCTAAACATTCATTGAATATCAGTCGGTAACATACAGTATCTGACCAGTGTATTTCTGTATTGTCTTTGCCCAAAATGTGACACAGAAAAAAGTTGCTACATTTGGCATGTCTTGCATCTGTTACTTGGTTTATAATTGAAACTGAAATTGTGTTGTTGAGTTGTAATATAGTACAGTATATAATACAGTATTTCTGATCCAAGTGTTGATTATCACACTTCACTTCTTAACGTTGTCTCAGATGGTCCTTAGAGCTCTTTGTTCAGCTGTGTCTTCGTGCTCTTATCACAGAGTGAGCTTGGCACCGAGGCAGAATCTCCCGCGGATCATACTCAAAGGAATCTTCCAGGGGGTTAAAGTGGTTCGTGGACCTGACTGGGACTGGGGCAACCAAGATGGTGAGTGGTGTGTGTGTGTGTGTTTGGGGGGG
>OMLM01018683.1:57117-145459 GCA_900302695.1 Helostoma temminkii | reverse complement strand
GGGGGGGGCGTTTCATTCCATTAACCTGACACTGCCATCTCAGCAGGCTTCCTACCTTGTTGAGCATGAAGCTGTGCCTCTTTCACAAGTATTTCACATCCACAACCCATAATAACATCCTAACCTCACGTCCCATTAACCTATAAAACATTGTTAGCGGTTGTCTGTGTGCATTTAAATTATCAGTGACACATCTGAGTCTGCTCCACAGATGTGCCTGTCTGTGTGTGTTGCTTTTTTTTCCCCCCTTCTTTTTCTAGCCCTGTGTGATGCACAAACTGAGAAGCCCTGTTATTTAAAAAACAGTCTATGGTGCGAGAGATTGTAGATGGTTTTTTCCTTGCTTTCGATCATGTGTTTGTGGCTTCAATGAATGTGTCCAGTTTGACGTGCAAACCATGTGTCTACACTGTTGTGCGCTCTCTTCCAGATACAAACAGCCCACACTGGTTGATGTTTGAAACTGTTTAAATTGTAGTTGAAAACAATCTTCCACTTCAGTAACTTAAATTAAAAACCTTGAATGTTCCCTTTAGGGAAGGAGGGAATGTTAATATGTCTTTATGTTTCCTGGTCTGGGGTCACTGTTGTGTCTGAGAATAGCAGCGCTCTCTTTTCTGGGCTAGAACGGATGAGTCAAAATGTCCTTTTGCTGTCTTTGAAATCAGAGCCCTGGGGTTTGGTTAACTCATCAGGCTTAAATGGTGCATGCTCTGAGCATGCTCAGAAACCTCCAGCCAGTCACAGGTTTAGTCGGTATGGTTATACAATGAGGCTGCTTTATTACTTTAATAATTAAGTAAATGTTTTCTTAGATCATCAAACCTGATGGGTCTAAAACCATCTTGCGGGAATAATGTGGCTTGGAAATATTTAACTATTTAATGGTGATTCTTATTCTGTACTTGTTTTTGTACTAGAAAATTGAAGGCTGTGTTTTTGTATATTTTCAAAACCCATACTCTTATCCAACCACTTTTTTCATTAATGACCTGATATGTTATTGCTTCTTGCATATTTTTGTATGTTTGTGTGCATTTATGTGTATGTAGGAGGGGAGGGTAAGGTTGGGAAGGTAGTGGACATTCGTGGCTGGGACACAGAGTCGGGTCGCAGCGTGGCTAGTGTCACCTGGTCTAATGGCACCACCAATGTCTACCGAATGGGCCACAAGGGAAAGGTAGACCTCAAATACATGTCTGATGGTCAAGGAGGCTTCTATTACAAAGACCACCTACCAAAGCTCGGTAAGACAGACAGATTGTTATTTTAAAGTATGCACTTTTTAGACACTTTGTCATTTATTTCACATTTATTTATTGCAAAATTGGGAGTAAAGCAAGATATCCAACTGTTAAAATACAGTATCTCATTATACTGTGATAAGTGGAGGTCTACTTTCTGCTTCTCTAACCTACACAGTATATAAAACCTACTAGGTGACAGTTTGTAAATCCCTGCTTAAAAGAGCTACCTGGAGTATTTAAAGTGTTTTTTTTTAATTATTGTAATGTATAAGTATAAGTATAAGTATTTGTGCATATCATTTTCAGACAATCACATAAGTATAATATAATAGGAACACCAGCAAAAAATATTGATATTAAACCCAAACCTACACAAGTCATAGTCTGTTGCTGATGCTGACACATGTCCATCTAGGAGAGCACGCAGAGCTGCAGCGCCAGGAGAGTGCTGACGGCCACTCCTTCCAGCAGGGTGACAAGGTTAAATGTCTCCTGGAGGTAGACATCCTGCGACAGATGCAGGAGGGCCACGGAGGGTGGAACCCCAAAATGGCAGAGGTACTAATATTCTTACTTGTGCCAGAAAGATGATTAATACAATTACAGCAAATAACATGGAACAGACCTTGTCCAGTTTTTACATGTTATCGTGTTTACACATCAGTCTACATTTAGTTACATAGATTTGTAATAAGTGAAACCAAAGTATGAAGTATACATTGGAACAACTTATGAACACTTCATACTGTCCAGTTCAAACGTGTTCTTTACTTTAAAGACAAATATGGCATCACATTAAAAATACGTATCTCAAACCTAGCATACAGAATATTTATATAGAGAGAGGCTGTGTGCTGGACATGCAACTCTCACAGCTGCTAAAGAGAACTTTAAGGTTGAAGCCATGCAGGGGGAGACCCAGGGTGAAACAGCCTGCTTGTGTTTGTTTGCAGTACATTTGCCGGATTGGGACTGTTCACAGGATCACTGACCGAGGAGATGTCAGAGTCCAGTACAGCAACAACATCCGCTGGACTTTCCACCCTGGGGCCCTCACTAAGGTACAGAGTCACAGATCAATTTCTACTAGAGAATCTTACAGTAGGTTCTTATATGAGGTTAACGAGAGTGTACCTGGTTTCTCAGTGTGTCGATAATTGATTTAATTTAATTTGTCCGTCTGTTTTTTCCCCCTAGGTGAACACTTTTGGAGTTGGTGAACTAGTACGTGTACTGGAGGACATGGAGAGTGTGAAGAGACTGCAAGCTGGACATGGGGAGTGGACTGACAGCATGGCTCCTGTATGCTCATTTGGCCTAATAATACCAACTCTTCATGTGCTTAATAAAGCTCAATTAATGATGCTTTCTAGCAGCAGAGTCACATAATATGGACCTGAGACAAATTTAATTGATCAGTCTAATAAATTTTAACTGACAAGACTTTAAAACCAAATATGTGATTTAATATACGCCAAATGCCTAAAGATAAATAGTATGTTAATATAATGTCATCTAATATAATAATCATTTTCCAGACACAGACTGACACACATCAGTAGACATATAATCACATTATTTAAATGAATGCTATGAAATGTATTAGTAAGAAACAATAATTATTAAAATATACCATAGTAAATGTAAAAAATGAAAATAGCAATGAATTTTAGTGAATGACTTGTTGCAATATATACAAGCCAACAAACTTTAGCAATTTATTTTAGATGTTTTTTTTTTCTTGACGTGTTTTATTGTGGCACAATTAGTGTTCACCCAGCTCTATATAAATATTCTGATATCTTCACTATCTTACTTCCTCTCTGTGCATGATGTTGACTGTGTGCATGATGTCACTTGTTAAAGCTGAGGCTTTTATTTGGCAGACATCCCTCTGAATCAAGAGTGACGTACTTCACAAAAACTTTGTCAGAAAGTAATCAAGTTTAGAGCTGTTTCCTGAATGCTGCATGGCTATTTATCTTAAAATAATAATAATAATAAAAGAGTTTTACTTAATGTTCTTTTCCTAGGTGCTTGGCCAAGTTGGGAAGGTGCTGAAAGTATATGCAGACGGTGACCTACGGGTGGCATTTGGAGGTCAGACATGGACGTTCAACCCAGCGTGCCTCTTGGCCCAGCCTGTGGAGGTAGACGCCAACCTCATGACAGCTGAGAACCCCAACGAATCTGGAAGTAAGGCCTCTGCCGCGACGAGGGGGCTCATCTCTATCAATCCAGCTTCAGCTTTACCTTCTGCATGCAATCATTCATCTTCCCCTGTGCTCCTTCCACCTGTCTCTGCCATGCATGCTTTCATATACAGGTTGCACCTGTGGCATTAATGGTCACAGCTGTTACCTGTCTTTTTTTTTCAGCAATGTGTTGACAAGGTGTCCATTTTTTTGAAATGTACTTTTCTGTAGCTTGTCATGATCCTGCATGTTGACAGGCTTTGTCAGCACATCGGACATTTGTCATCATCTCAGAAGCTCTCAGCAGTCTCTTCATCATGACTTTATCTATTCTGTGCATGTGTGCAGTGGGAGATGTGTTTGTGTGTGGTCAGATTGCATTGCATAGAGGGACATTTTGACTCATTTCTGTTGTTTTGAGCTCTGCCTTGACAAACCCATTAACCAGTGTGGTGCTATTTTTGCTCTGTGCGAGACATTGAAACACCACTTCTGTTTGTGATGTTTACATTAAACTGCTAAAGCTAAATTAATCATTTTGCCTCTCTTGTCTCCACTTCCTTGTCTCTTCTCTCCATCTTACTCTGACTGTGTTCAGGTACTGTCATCTCAGTGTTAGAGAAGCTGCTGTCTCAGTCCACAGAGCAGGACAATCCCAGCCGGCTGGTCATTGAGGCAGCACACGGCAGTGCCAACAAAGTGCGGGAGCTGGTGCAGAAGTATCCTGACAAGGTTAGTGCAGTACTCCTTGTCTTTGCTGCAGTCCACTGCTCGTTCCAAGAGCTCCTTTCACAGGGAGTGGGGGTGAAGAAAAATACAGGAGCGATCTAGTGAGTCAGATATAATATGGCATATGGCATATTTCAGAGTCAGGGTAGATAGGTCAAGAACAAAAATACACATTGTGGTTGTATTGTTGTGGCTGATATTGACATTTACATACTGATGTTTATTATAACTGCCCTGATAAACAAATGAGAAATATCATTCAAATGGCAAACCTTTTAATTATTCAATTATGTGCATCTCTCATAGGGGCCTGTCACAGTATTTCAGTTAGACTTTTACTTATAACAAAACCTTTTACTTTTATTTTTCGGTCATTCTGAGGCAGATTTACTGGTGTGCTTCAGATCATTGTCCTATTGCACATTCTCTACCAAGCTTTAGATGTTGGACTGACAGCCTCACATTTTCTAGAATAATCTGGTATAGAGAGGAGCTTGACAGTAGGTGTGAGGTGTTTCTGCTGGAATTCCGTGGCATGAAGGCCACACAGCTTCATTTTGGTCTCTGTCCATAGGACCTCGTTGCAGAAGTCTTGTAATTTGTTTAGATGCAGTTTTATGAACCTCAGTTGTGCTTTTATGTTATTTTTGACAGATGAAGCTTTTTCCTGGCAACACTTCCAATCAATCTGTACTTGTTCAGTCTTCTTCTAATTGAGCGGTCATGGAGTTTAACATTTAACATGCTCACTGATGCCTGTAGTATCTTAGATGTAGCGGGTGGGAATATGCTGGGACGTCCACTCCTGGAAACATTGGCGGCTGTCTTGAATGCTTTCTACTTGTGAATAATTTTTCATGAACATAGTTGGGAAATTGGTATATTTTCTTCCATATTGATTTACACCAACAGTTGCTTCTGTGAGACCAGTGGTCATGTCTTTCTCTCTTGCCATGGTATTAACACATACCTGAATGCTCCAGACAGGCATACTGCCAAAATGTCTGCTTTTATACAGGCCTGTACATCTGCTGATAATCATTTAATCAAGGGCTGATGATTAGTAGCACCTGGCTAAAGCCTACACTCTTACAGTAAATGCTATGTTATTTTTCTGTGAAGGGTGAACAAATTTTATTTTGTCGTTCATCTGAGGTATTTACCGAATACTAAGACTCACTACAATCAGATGATATTTGTTGTTTTTTTAAAAAAAACAGAATTATATGAGTGGGCAATATACACACCATTTTAAACTTAATTTATAATGGAAAAGAAAACCCAAACAACATCTAATGAAAATCACCAGTTTGTTATGTGATAAAACCAGATAATGTCCAGTGCCTCTGCATTTTCACTTTAAAATTGTTGCTAGTTAACGTGAGTCATACTACAGTCATTTGGATCAGCCTACAAAACCTAAATGACGTGTGGTGATTTTTCTAAATCATATATAAAAATATTCTTATTTACACATTGTTACTTACTAAACAAATTGCCATGCACTATTATGGATTTGCATTGTTATATAAAATTAAAATTGCAATTGACACTTGACTCATACAGTACATACAGTACTCATACAGTACATAAATATTGTCTAGCTCTATAATATATAGTATAGTATATAATAATTAGTAGGAAATCTAATAATTTGTCACTCAGTCAGGTATGTAATTGTTAAGGGTTTTCAGCTACATGGCTGCTTCTCCGCCTTGATGATTACACTACTACCACCATAAATGTGTTTGCTGCTCAGATAATTTCTTGCTCAGCCTGTGTCCAGCTTGGTTAGTGTCCAGGCTGCCGCTGTCTCTAATGAACCTTCAACCATTTGTGTTCCTGGCAGGTGGATATCAAGAACCAGGGAAAGACTGCACTGCAGGTCGCAGCTCACCAAGGCCACATAGAGGTGGTGAAGGCCCTGCTGCAGGCCAACAGCTCCATTGAGGTCAAAGATGAAGATGGAGACACAGCCCTGCACTACACTGCATTTGGGTAAAGACACACACGGACAGTTTTCTGAACACATATAATTCAAAATACAAAGGTGCGAAGAAGCTTTAGAAAAAAAACTTCATAGATATAGTATATTATTAATGTCGAAGAGAAACTGCAGATGTACAGCATCCTGTCTGCCTCTCTGCTTCTGCTAATGTAGTGGCAGCTTTAAAGTGTTGCCTAAAGGGCCAGCCATCGCTCCTCCTGTCACCACACAAACACATTTTTGGAAAGTCAACATTTGACAGCGTCTCTATTTTATAGTTGTTAAAAATAACTGCAGTATAAGTTGCTGAAGGTTTGTGAAAGTGGTACTTCAGTAAGCAAACCTTGGGCCTTGTGCATCTCCTAACAGGTTTTCAAAATAACCATGTGAGATGTTATATACAGCTTTAAAATAACTTTAAACACTGTTCCTGGAGTGCTGGATCACTAAACATGAATGAAGGACATTAAGCATTAATCATTGTCTTTTACTGATTGTTGTGTCTTTTTGGTTTAGTAATCAGGCAGAGATTGCACGGCTGCTATTGAGCAAGGGGGCAAATGTTAACCTCCTGAACAACTCCATGTGTACGGCGCTACACATCGCTGTCAATAAGGGCTTCACTGACGTAGTGCGAGTGCTGACTGAACATTCGGCTGACGTCAATCTCCAGGTGAGAGGCCTAATGTGCTTTATTGGTTCGATTAATTGGCCCTACAGATCACAGTTAAAAAAATCTGGTGTTTTATTTTTAACAGAATGTCAATTTTCACTTATTACATATTATTATAACTGTATCAGCTGATCTTTGATTGATTTTAATTTATTCTATTTTGGGATGTGAAAAATAAAATATAAAAAATAAATATAAAACCTCCATGTATTATAAATCCACTTTTATTCCATTTGTGCCCTAAAATCATGATTTTTTTTTTTTTTTGTATATCTAAGGAAATGATTTCTTGCTACTTTAATCGGTAATCCAATAAACAAGCCTTTCTGACAGTGTCTGCCATTTGTTGCAACTTACACAATGCCCTTTCAAATTTGTAAACACATACAAATTTAAACATTTGTGGGTTTTGACTGTGACCCTGCTTCACTTTGGCCTTTGGTCTCATTAGGGCTATTTAGCATCTCTTTTAGGACGTTTTTCAGATTGTCTTAACATGCCTGCAACCAGGCCTACAATTAACTAACTGATGCTTCTGCTTGAATAGTGTGGCTACTCAGCCAAAAACATGCCAGCCCAGAGTTTGTGTGCAGCAAATGTGCATGTGGTCTGTTTGTGTGTATATTTTTAACTAAAGAGGGATTAGCTATTAATAAACAGCAGCTTTACAACAAATTATAGTGAAACAAATTACAGGTTAGCACCTGTGTATTATAGAATACATTACACTTAATGGTTAATGTTGTTTTCATAAAAATACATTCTACTACCTTCTAATAATTCACAATGCTTCATATAATTGTAATTATATAACCTCATTTTTCTGTGTTGTCACAACATGTCACCCAAAAACCTCTAACACCAAAATGCATGTTTAGCCCCACTCAATTTGCTGCCTGTCCATTTTTTCTTCTCCAATCAGGATTCATATGGGGACACACCTCTCCATGATGCCATTGCAAAAGATTTCCGCAACATCATCGAAATCCTGGTTGTGGTGCCCAACATTGACTTCACCCAGCAGAACCACAGAGGCTTCAACCTGCTGCACCATGCTGCTCTCAAAGGAAACAAACTGTAAGTAGGGGTCATATCCATAATTTTTAAATCCCGTTTTAAAACTGGGATGTATTTTGAAATGAGTTGGGTATATTTCTCAGGAGCCATGGGTCTCCCAGAGTCATCATCTAGTGATCCAGAATTGTTAATGATTCCTTTCATCTTGAGACACTTACTGTGGACAAACAAGTTTCCAGGCAAGCATTCACCAAATCTAGCTTGCCGTCGGGCATGTGTTTACCAAATAAATGCAAGTCCTTGTCAACAGTATCAAAAACATACAGTCCTTAAAAAAATCCCATGTCTATTCCTTTTACTCAGTGTCCTAAGAGTTTAAATGTGTCTGTCGTGAACATAGGAAGTGATAGTTATAGACATGTGAGTAGGAGTTTGTCCTGGACTGCTCAAATGAGGAACCAAAGGTCAACTCTCAGCACTATCAGTCACAAATAAAGAGCTCATCTCCCACACAGCTTCTGCCTCTGTCAGCAGGCTTGCAGTCAATATCAGACAAAAACTTTGGATTCCATAGAAATTGACTTGTCCAGCAAACATTTCCCAGGCCGCATATAATGTAGACACTTCTCTTCAATTACTCTTATGAATAGAATTACTCTTGCTGAAATCAGATCCTCCCAGCAACACCCGAAGGGAGCTGGTGAAAGATAAGCTAAGCCTATTTTAATCTTCGCTGTGGACACCAACAACAAAGCTGCCTCACTGACACCTGTTATGAAGCTTCCACTGTCTGCTGATTGCGTTGGTATTTCAGCTGGTTGACACTGACGGCACCTGCTGATGATACATGCTGATCCTAGACACTGACCTGGGAGACAGAAACACAAGAGATAACTGAATATTCTCACAGTGATAAGGTTTCATCCCTTAAACACAGCTGCTATGTCTGATTCCTTATTGGTGTCTTGTCCTCTGTGTATGTTAAATCACATCAGCCTCTACACATCCAGAGTACCTGGAATAGCCCTAATAAATATTATATATTAGGCTATACAGATTTATAATTTATATTAAGTTGTCCTGTTACTCAGCGACTAATCTCCTCAGCAGTTTGTCCTTGTATCATATTCAAAGAATAAGTGTTTTGCACCATCTTAGTATATAATGCATGACTTCAACAGTGCAGTTGTTTCAGTCCAAAAAACACTTAACAGTTGAATTATTTACACTACTCACTCACTGTGAATACTCACGACAATTACCTGCTGTATTCAGAAGGTGTCAGAGACTTGCTGCTGTCAGCACCGAAGATACAGTGGAAGGACCAAGCACACATCTGTCCAAGATGAAGTACTTACTAGTGTCCTTTTGAGGAAAAAATGCTGCTGAATTGGTTGCATCGTAGAATAAACAAGAGAGAAACTATTGTGCACAGACACTGGTTAGTAGGCTCAGGTCAGCTGACCTCATGAGCAGAGTTGCAAGAAATAAGAAACTCTACTGAGTATGACAAATTGAAAGATAAGGTTGCAGTGGCTGAAGATGCACTGTGGACCTCAGATGACTGGAAACAAGAACATACATGTGCAGTACAGATGCTCAGGTACAAGGCTCATGAAAAGACGATAAAATATGATCTGGGCATGTTTTGGCAACGTAAGAGTGGACCATTTGAATTATGTGCAATCTGAAAATACTGAAAAAAGCATGCCATTCGCTCTGGGCAATGATTGATTGAGGATAACTTCATTTTCCCCAGTCATTAGACATTATTTGTAGAATCAATCATCAGATTTGATCCCCATCAAGCTGCTGAGGGAGTAGCTGGAGTTTAGGAACACTTCCCAACCAGCACAGAAAAACTTTGGAAAGTGCTGCAGAAGGCCTGGGAGGAAACTGATCAGTGAAATGATCAATGACAGGTTTGTCAGGCAGCTATTGCTGTGATGGGCAGCTTTTTCATTCTGTGCTTAAATATGCTGTTTTCATGTTTTGTGTTTTGTCATCCATTTACAACTATTTATTTGATTAAAACCAACAAAACATGGTACGGATACATACATGTGCAGATGTTTCCAAAAATTTCCTTGCCCGTCTAAGTAAGATATTAAATTTCATTAAAGGTGTGAGGGACTTGCATCTGCCTAATCATGGTGAGGTTCCTGCTTCTCTTCTTTGCTCTACAGTGTTTATGACCTCATGTGAACTTCCCGTCCCAAATTATAACAAAACTATGTAATGGAAACTTGTTCCTGGCTGTTTTTAAAGAGGTGCCACGAAAGAATGGGAACAATTATGAAAAAACGTCAACATCACCATAAATTTCCTCCCTAAAGGGATGCCACTTCATTCAAGGTTTTAGTGAGACACGTTTAAAGTGCACTTTATATAATGTCATGAATAATCTCCTGGAAATTTTGTTCAAAAGAGTGGGAGCCCTGTTTTGGCAATCAAAAGCTTTTCTGCGAGTACATGTGTGCAATTTGGTTTTGTGATTATTTTCCTGCAGACTCTCTGTCAGCTACTCATGCCAGTCTGTGAAAGCAGTGATGTCAGAATGAGGATGTATCAGTCATTTTTCTCAGTAAAGGAAGGCTTTGAAGTGCTAAATTCTGATCTCCATGCTTCACCTCCCAGTTACGCACAATGCTTCATCACTCCGAAAACCAGGTCCCTCCTACAGTAGCTCATATGATACGCACCTTAAAAATGATCCTACTAAGAATATAACCACAGGACTGACCTTTATATAAGTGAAATATGTGGACAAATGTCAAATGTGCTCATAAAAAAAGATGGTCTGCAAGCAATAAGTGCAAGTGAGAGAAGAAAAAGAATGAGACTGGAGGCCTCAGTCGATGCGTATTTAATAAATGTCCGATCTGTTCTGGCAAGTGTCATATGTGCACTGCTGGGAGTTTAGGCTGTGCTACCCAGCATTCGTTTAGCCTGACATCAGCCGCTGCCAAAAGTGTAGACACAGGGTTTACAGTGTTTGCGATCAGCTCTGTTCACCAGTTCATTCATATATCATCAGACAGGACTACACTATATTGATACAGTCCAGGTGTATTTTGTATGACAACTGCAACTTTTGTTTAAAATAAAGGTTTAGGACACTAACGGTAGGTCAGACAGCAATGAAACCCAGCCTAAGACGCTCCCCATTAAATTTTGTGTGGAGTGTACTGCTTTTCAGCTGTGGGGGTTTTTGCATTTTGGAGTCTATAAGTGACAGACACACAGACAGAAAATTGACTATATTGATATAGATTATGGTTTCAGACTGGCATTAATCATGTATCTACTTTCCAAAATTTATTTACGATTTACAATTGTCAACTCTTCCTGGAAAGTTTTCTTTCAGTTGGTAAATTGATGGATGTTTTCCTATCCTAGGCTGCAGAAAAAAAAACATCCATACAAGTAGAATTTTTTTATTTGATTCTTCTCTGTTTAGAGTTCATATGAGCAGCTGTGGCCCTCCATTGTTTTTGTCACAGAAAATTGAGAATGTTTTGTTTATGAGAGTATTTATTTATTGTGAGGAAATGGAAAAAGAGGGCCAGAGGCCAAGTTCACAAACAGTCCTGGGAAAGAAAAGAAACAAGGCAAGCAGCCAGATTTCTTCTCGACTTGGAGCTTGACAGAAGAGGCAAATGGATGTACAGGATGATTGTCTGTTTACTGTATTTATGGTAAAAGAAAGAATACATGGCTGGATTTCTTCCTCTTTCCTGTAATTTTACCTTCTTGTAGAATATTTTCTTTGTTTCCTTCTCACTTTCACCACACTGCTTTTGTTCCTCAAATATATCTTTACGTCAGATTCTTACAACACCCCTCTTCCCATTCGCCGCTGTCTTTCTGGAGTCACATTGTGCCTTTTGACAGTACATTGTAAACTATCTGACACACACCAGATACATTTCCCAAACTCACTCTCATAGATAATTATACATGAGATCAAAATCCTTTATTTGAATTTTATTTGTAATTTCTGCAGCCATAGAATTGGCTGTCACCATGGTACATTTCTTTTGCTTCTTTTAAGCTTTGATCAAGACACATTTTCCAAATGAGCCTGATGCAAACTCACAAAAATAACTAAGTGATGACTTCAGTCTCCAGTAAGGTCATCGCTAGCATGCCCAAAATGCCCTGTGGCTGACTTGTGTAAAGCCGTGTTTGTACAAAACTGCCTCAAAACGTTAGCCAAGTCTGAATATTCATGAACACAGCAGTAACGATTATGGAAATAATGCAGAGAAATGACGCATAGTCAGTCAGTACACTGACCCGGCTGGTACCCAGTGAGAGAAGCGCTTCAGTACTGCGAAGGCGAGCTCTTTAAGATAACAATGGTGCCCCGGTGCTCTTAAAAGCAGGAATGATATTTCCTTCTATCAATACCTCCATAGCACACATCCACACACTGAGCTGCAATGCAGGTACCAGTGACAGCCATCATCCTTAATAACACCCCCAGAGGAGATCCTGACCATATGTGACTACACATGTAACAAGCAGGTTGTGCTCCAGCCCTTGGTAATGAATGTAAATGCAAAATTTTATCAGCAGGCTGCTGCTAATGAGCCTGTTAATGGTGTAATTTGCGATTTATTATAGTTAAAGCTACATTAACAGTGTTCCTGTTACACTGGTTCATAAATAAGTGTATTTCTCATCTTCCCCTTACAGTACAGGAAACATATATATACAGTCAAACACAGTAATGATGAGCACATTTTACGTGATGAGTAAACGTTCACCCAGTGCAACGGTGTGACTCACTGATGTATTTTTAATAGTTTAGAAGAACAGTGGAAGTCGAATAAGCTAAAATTAGGTTCTGTATTCACAGCTGTTACAGTGAGTAGATGCAATTTATTGTTTTAGTCTTTTTATGGGATTTGTTGACACACAGTAGAAATATAGAAAATCACCAGGCTTACTCTTTTAGCTGGACACAATAAGCATTGTTGTATTGTTTTCATCGGTCTGCTACATTTTGATGTCACTTATAAACCAGAGTGACACAAGTGTTTCAGTAAAATCCAACAGAGATTACATTAAAATTACCCTAACATCCATAGAAAGATTGGGTCACGTCACACTGAAGTCTCCATGCCATCTTCCTGGGTGCTCACTGGTGCTGTCAGCTTCAATTTCACACGTCATAAAGCAGACTCAGCTACAGAGCAGAGGACAGCTCAACAGTGCAGCATCCGCCTGCTGCATGAATGACAAAAAGTTCTAATAGTTTGACTTTACTTAATATGGCTCTACAATGCAGCACGACTGTGTTTTTGTCTTTTGTGTTCTTAGTGATATTCAGTTCATATTACTGTGCAGCACACAAGTTGAATACTTGTGTTTCATAGAAAGAGCAGGTGCTTTTTTGTTGTACACCAGGAGTTCAGTTGGTCGTATTCAGTGAGAACAGCTGTGTCTCTGGCCAATCTCATGTCAAGCACTATGTCACATTGATACAGCATAAAATTAGCTTTGTATTAGCTTTGTAAGTAGCCACTTGGATACTTAAAGCTGGTCAGCCAATATGAAAATTATCACACTGTGTTTTTAATACTGAGGTATCAAAAGATAATACTTTCCAGTGACAGCAGCAGCCCTAAATTTTGAATGTGTTTTAGATGGTAAGAAAAAACTAATCCAACCTTTACATATATCATTTTATTTGAGCCATGTGTACTGTTTTGCTCTCTGGTTAATTGAATTGGGTGTTGTTTGCACTGGCAACAGGGCCACAGAGAAGATCCTGGCCCGAGCACGGCAGCTTGTGGATGTTAAGAAGGAGGACGGCTTCTCTGCGCTGCATCTGGCTGCACTCAACAACCACAGAGATGTTGCTGAGATCCTCATCAAAGAGGTGAGTTCAGGACTCTCTTAACACTGTAACTTTTTGTATGCAGCCACTATTTTTTTTATAAATTAAATTTGTTACCTTACTCTCTTCTTCACAGGGACGGTGCGATGTCAATATCCGTAACAACCGCAACCAGACGCCGCTGCAGCTGGCGGTGACGCAGGGTCATACTGAGCTGGTGCAGCTGCTGGTGGCAGAGGGCGCCGATGTCAACATGGAGGATGAGGACGGTGATACAGCCATGCATGTGGCCCTCCTCCGCCCGCAGCTGGCCAATGTCATGCTCAGTCCCACTGTGGGAACCAGCAGCACTGAAGAGAGCAGCGAGGGGTGTTCCTCCACATCGCTTTACTGCAGGGTGAGATGCAATAAGGAGGCTCGAGGGCAAGGACCATGTTGTTGAGTACTTCATCTATGGGAAGAAATTTGTACTGTTCTTTATTTTGTGGCTTTCTGCACTAATAGGCCACAGCATTATAATATTAATTTAATTCTTTAGTCAAGTCATAATGTGACTGGATCTGTTGTGAAAATTTATTGCTAAATTATGGGTCCTGGGATATAAGAGAGTTTAAAAGGATGTGAAGAGATAATGGCTAAATAGAGACCGGTGAGAGGGTAAATAAAGAATGGACTCACAGTGACTAAAGAAAAAGAAAAGACATTCTAAGAAGGCTAAATATAGACTAAATAAAGCTGAAAATACACTTATGTACAGTGAAGTAAGACTGAAGCCAGGAAAGGGGATTAATACAGTGTTAAAGAGGTAAATACTGATAGTGGAGTAAATACTTGTTTTTCTCCTCAGCTTAGATTTTTGCTTGCCTTGTACCTCAGTTGTAAGTCGCATTGGATAAAAGCTTCTGCCAAATGACCAAATGTAAATACTGACAGCATAATTGTTCTTAATTTTTATTCTCTCATCCCTAAAAAGATTAAGGAATAAGTAGAGTATGGAATCATGTTTACCGTTGGCATTATTTTACTACTCACCTAACACAAAGCTGCTTTTAACTCCCATCCTCAACCAACACAAATATTAAATATTCAGCAGTCTCATATCTTTGCATTGTATTTGCTTAGTCTAACCTGCTGTTAATGGCTCCACTGGCTTGAGTGACAGTTTCATCTGGATGCTACAACCTGCTCAAGAGCCCAGCCATTATAGATACATACAGCATCTACCACCACTGATACCATTATGTATGAGCAATATCAGAAAATTACCACACTGTCCCAGTGTATCTTTGAAATGGTCTTTAAACAGGACATCACCAAAGGAAAAAAATGATACTTGGTGGTATGACCTGGAATTATATCTGCAGTGTATTTGCTCCATTTAAGCCACAGTGACTAGTTTGTTAGGCAACTTCAAAGAGTCAGACCCACTCAACAGTCGCTGTCCACTCATTTTAGCAATAGCCACAATGTACTAACTCTAGTAAAAGAATCGTGGCCCTTGACGTGTCTTAAAGTGCTAAAGGAACATGGTGTCAAATTTGAGTGTGTTTGTGAGAGTGCAGACCAAGTCTACCAGGTCCTCGGGTGGGCACCCTTTCTGTAACTTGCCTCATTAAACACGGCCAGCAACACTGAGAAGGCTCAGTAGTGTTTTCCAGCATCCCACACACTCCATAAATTAAGTCCAGTATCAGCATGGCACCAAAGCTTCCACCCCCATTCACCTGCTTAGCCCACTAAGCTAATTAGTGCTATATGATAGGTAAAGCAGGCTTTACATTAACAGTGTGTGTGTATATATATATATCTTATCAGCTTGCTTTTGATTTCCACCTGACTGTAACTGCTATATGTTCCAACTTTCTCTCTAGTGTTGGTTGGGCCTGTATAAAAGACATGCCTTTTTGCTAAAAAACAGGAAGCTGTGCAGACGTTCTAATGAGAGTGGTGGGGCTAAGTCAAAACAGTAAACTTGCAGGCCATAAAACCAAGACAATGAGCTGAGGGACGCTGAAAAGCTGAGGGGGAAGGAGAGGTTGATAATTCTGTATAGATACATCACTACGAGTAGCACTTCTAACTGTTAATAAAAAAATATGAGAGCAGCTTTAAACTCCCATTATTCATGCAATGTTCACATTGTGTCCACTTGGGGATCTGATTTTAATGTCACTGCTCGTCTTTAAGTCTCCTTCATGCTTCACAGAGAGAGTCTGGCTCAGAAATACTAGTTTATTATTATTTTCATTAGGAGACCTCGACTCCCTGTTTGTGCAGCACTTTTTATACAAGCACTTCAAATACTGTTTCATCAGTTGGTGCTGATATCATTACAACAATGAAGAACGTCCTTTCCAGTCTACATGACCGCAAACACTGCAGATGCACTCAATAACCTGGGCACCTGCCAATCTCACACACACACACACACGCACACACACACACACACACACACACACACACACACAGTTGCTATGTGACTTAACTTAGGTGGTCAGAGCTTAAGTTTTGGCCACTGTCAGCGGAGGAGTTGAGATTTGGGTTTAAGCATCAGCCGTAGCTGGATTCTGGTGATTTTACATCAGTTACTTTGTTGTAAACAGTCAGCTGTGTCCTTGACTACATTTTTCAGTTACTTACTTACTGGGAGAATGTCTACTTAATAATAACTGTTTTAACTTCTTCCTTCTTCTGTCTGTCCCATTGTCTCTTACCATCATCATCATCATCATCCACAGCTGAGTGCTTCGGGTCTTCTGGGGAATACCGAGCTGAGTGTCGGGGCAGCTATTGCTTGTTTTCTGGCGCAGGAAGGGGCTGACATCAGCTACGCCAACCACAAGGGCAAGAGTCCTCTGGACCTGGTGTCAGACAGCACCATGCTGCAGCTTATCAAGAGTTTCTCTGAGAAACACAGGTAGGTCCACAGAAGCAGGGTTTGAACTTCTTGTACCTTTTGGATAATTTTGTGACATACATAACATTAGAGGAAAAAGTACTACAGCTGTGTGTTGTCTGTCAGGTTGCAGCGCCTGCAGGCGATTACATGTGGACAGGGCCTGAGCAGTGCCAGCCTGCGACGGGTCCACACCACACCCAACACAATGACCAACCTGGTTCTTCCTACATCGCCGGGGCCCAGTGAATGCCTCATCTGCTCCGAGCTGGCTCTGCTGGTTCTGTTCTGCCCCTGCCAGCACAGTGTGGCCTGTGAAGGTGTGTGGAGACTGGAGATAGTGAGGGGCTCTGTGTTGGCATGGATGTAGTCGATCATATCAAATTGCTGCTTTCAGTAGGAAGAAGAAACCATAGAAAATCACTGTGAATGGCAAGAATAAGGATAATAGAGAGAGAAAAAAACAAGCAGAAAACACGTGCGTGTGTTTTTTAATTGTGCTAACAAATCCCAGCCAGTTTGTTAGATAGTGTTGACCAAGTTATGTTGTTGTTGTTGTTGTTGTTGTACACGTCTTTGCTGACCTGGTTCTTGCCTAAACAGAATGTGCCCATCGAATGAAGAAATGCATCAAATGCCAAGTCACAATCACCAAGAAAATCAGACAAGGTGAGACTAAACACGTTTTTAAAATGTTATAATTTATGTGCATGTTCCACTGTTAAGGTTTTATATCTCTGCTGTTAGTGTTGACTAATTGTTTTTTTTGATTGTTAATTTGTGATTTTACAGTCACACACAATAGGCATTATGTATTTTTCTTAAGAAATAAAGACTTTTTTTAATGTTGATGACCCCTCCCCCACAGACCAAACGGAGGTGGACTGCAGCCCTGGCAATGAGAACTCGGAACAGCATAACCTGCTGGAGCAGCTGCAGTCTCGCTACCGGCAGATGGAGGAACGAATCACCTGCCCCATCTGCATCGACAACCACATCAAGCTGGTCTTCCAGTGCGGACATGCTTCCTGCATTGACTGCAGCGCCGCGCTCAAGACCTGCCCGATCTGCCGGCAGACCATCCGTGAGCGGATCCAGTTATTTGTCTGAGCTTCTTTGTCCTCTCAGCTCTTAACAACCCAAAGAGGATGGAGAGATGTGAGAGTGGAGGTGGGGGGTGGACTGGACCCAGTGAGTTACAGCTGCCTGTCTCACTTACATGCTCATCCTCACCCCTCAGAATCAAATACTCACACCGCTCATGTTGCTTTAATGTAGGATGCTATGTTACATCAGAGTCCTGTTAAATTTTTGTTATGGTTCCCTTTTGAGCGACACAGGCAGAATCATGTCGACCATTTTAACTGTACGTATGGCTCGGGCTCGATGGGAAAGGCTCAAAGCAAACTTCGGTTAGGAGGGAGAAAAAGTTCCCCTGCTTCTTCTTTTCCTCACTCCCACTCTGCCTCCGCCTCCTTTAATCTGTCCTATTTTGCTGCTTTAAGTGGACGTCTGTTACCCGTCATCCTCTCTGGCTGTCTGTCCTCTGCTGTTTACAAGGCTGCACAGAATCAGTCCCCGTCTTCTCACCCTTTGGCCTGTCCTGTGAGTTATCTTTGCTCTCATTTGTATCAATCTCTTAATATTCACCTCTCCGCAGAGGTCGTTGGTATAATCGAAGGCTGTCTACATAGTCCCCAACAACTCGCCTGTATGCAAGGGGAAATACACACTATATATGCATGAGTATATGCATATCGTAAAGCTGAAAATGACTTGTGTTGTCACGGGTGTTGTCGTTGTTGTTTTATTTCTCTCTGGTTACATTTGTGGTTTTTAATTTACTGGTAAATACAGATTTTTATTTATGTGTGAGAGGTGGTATTAGTTAATAATAATAATTATATCCTTTTTCAATAGTTTGCTTCACAATTTTTTTTTGTTTCTACTGAAATTCACCCCAAGCCTATGTCCTCTACTCAGGGTATCAAATTATTGAAAGCACTTGTGATATCCATAAAGGTTAAAGATCCTTTGCCCAACGCCATCACCATTGTAGAGCTACTAATCATTTAAGTGGAGGGTCATTGGATGAAAAGCTTCTTAATAACAAAAATTTCAGAAGAAACACTCGGTTCACTTTATTAATCCTGAAACTTATTTTCTCATTAGTGAAATGAATGTTTGCTGAGGGGTTTCTGCAACAACACTGTCATTTTATTTTAAAAAAAAATGTCCTCAAAGCATCTCAGAAGCACCAGTCGACTACATTTCTATTGATGCTAGACTTAAAGATTGCATTGATGTACCTATTTGTCTGTCTGTCATCTGTCTGGTGTAGAGGACACTGTTCAGTTATTTATCCACCAGATGTAAAGTATAGAATCAGAAGGGCATCTGTAGTTCCTGGTCTACATTTGTGGTCAAGTAACTTCATAAGAAACCTCTTTCTCCCCTTCTCTCCTCTGGAGTTCTGCATTGCACGTCATCGTCATCCTTTCCAATGTTTTGATGTTTGGTGTTTCTTGAAGGGCTTATGAATATGAGAAAAAAATCTTACCTACTTCGATCATTATTTAATTTTATTTACTCCAATAAACTTCCAGACACAGGAGATTTTGTCTTCATTAGATCCCAAATTTTGGGAGAGCCAATGTTAATGATGTACATTTGAATGTCGGGGGGTGGGGTGGGGGGAGTCACTCTGCCTTTTTTATGTGTAAAAAAAATATTTAAGAGAAAGAGCTTGAGAGACTTGTGTTTACCACAAGGTTTACTTGGAGGCAAACACTTTTATGTCCGTGCCAAATCGCATGAGGATGTGCATGGGCATGCACACCTGAATTTATCTATACATCCTGCTCAGTCCCTCTAAGCCCAAGTGAGGGTACAATTAATCCAGGTGCGTGAAGTGAACTAAATGCAAATTTTAAAGATTAATATTTTGACAGGTAAAAATGATTTACCTAACGAAGTATTATCACATTCAGTTTTAGCAGTAAAGCTAATGGTGTTAGCCTGCTAACTTTAGCTGTAGTGCTCTGAACCTCCTCATGCTCTCAATTACAAGTGATGCACTCACTTTCAAAATATTATCTGTCCCATAATGTTTGGAGCTTTTTACAAGTATATATATATATTTATATATTGTGAAACATTATCAACTGAGTGACATGTTTCTTACAGAAATTTCAACATTTAAGGATTGTCTAATGGTGTTCTAAGTCGATGGATTTACAGGCAAAGGCAATAATGTTTTAGAAAAATGGTGAAGATATTTGAATTATTTTTTCCCTCCTTATTGTTGCTGTGAGGGAGGGAAACAATTTATGTATAAAAACACATTCATTAAAACAGCAAATGTTACTATTGGTGTTTGTACAGTTGTACATGCTCTTGGACTTCTGATGTTGGCCTTACTGTCCATTCCTCCTATGTTGATGTTTGTTTGTTTGTTTTTTTCAGTTGTATTCTGTACAAAAATATTTTGCAATAAATATGAAAATGTTTTCTAAGGACTCTGTGTAAGGTTTTCATTGTTTTGAAGGTTTTATTGTTGTGTCTCATGATCGTAAGTGAAAAAAAAACAATGTTATTCTATTCTATTGTTATATTTAACCTAAATAAGTTAAATAAATATACACAATATTAGATTAGGTCCCCATACAGGGAGAATTTATGTTAAATATAGAAGTGAATTTTTTGGTCATTAACTTAAAAAATGTGATATTTCTTCTTGGAAAAAGTTGCACAGACTCGATTGAAAGACACAAGCTGTCTGGGAAAAAACACATTAGCACATGGGAAACTCTGGGGCTTGTTACAGTGTTTGAAAGTCCCATAAAGTTGTTAAACTACCTATTGTTATTCTAACAATATTTTTCAGAATCACCAGATGCTCTTGTATCAGTCAAAGAGAATTTGCTTGCTGCGCGATAAAACGATTTTTAACGATATTTGCCTATCGGCTGGTGTGCCAGACTGTGTGTGTGATGGTGTGCATCTGTAGTTTTTCATCTACATTTGTGGTCTGGAGTTCTGCATTCAACCTGTGTGCCCGCTGTAAATGCGACTCCCATGTGTGGGACCACCATCTTTGTTTTCATTTGAGTCAGTGTTTTATTTTTGAATATTTGTCTTTGGGGATTCAGGGGATACCTACAGAACAATGATGACCAGTCAATTGACCTTAACAGAAACCCATTGTTAGCTATGTGGCCTGAACGTTTGCTCACATCCTATATAAGGGGCATAGACTAAGGCTAAAGCTAAAATAAAACCCTGGAAAAATAAAGACCTTTTAAACATTTTTTTAGAAAAACATTTAAAAAATGTAACATGTCTCAGTGAAGTAAATCTGCCCCGCTCTAATGGGAGTTTTATCTTGAGTTGTAGTAACTATTTTCCTTGAAGTGAAGAGAGCTGAATGCAGGTGATTTAGTTAAGGCAGATAATTGAAGTAAACAATGACAAGGGTAGAAATAGGGTCTTCCAAATGATCATTATTAACACTAACATTATTAATATTATTCAGACTGATTAAAACCCTTTCAAACCCTACATTAAAGCTGAAAGGCAGTTTTCACTGTCGTCATCTGTCTTTTTTTTGGTATCCTTAGAACGGCACCATCTTCCTGCTGTGTGGATTTCTGACCCAGTATTTGGCCTAGACTGTGAAAATACTGTGAAAAGACCTGCATTTGGATTTTATTTATTGATAAGATCTAAATATTATTGTGGTTATTGTCTATTATTGGTATATATTTTTTCTGCTGTGCATGGTTAGATTTTCAACATGTAAGAGAAAAAAATACAAATGTTCCCATGTGACAGAAACATGAAATTAATTAGATATTGTTGCAGTGTAATACTTAAATATTTCTTGACCTCTTTCACATCACAACTCCTATTTACATTTGTGTAAACAGTGGGAAAAGCAGGTTGTGTCTTCTGTAACCTATTTAGACTGGCTGCTATGCAACAGTGTCCCGTTAAATGCTGCTGTGTGCCACTTCTTAGTCCTAATTGTCTTACGGCTCACATGGCTTTGGCATATGACTCAGCGCTTTAGCAGTGACGTCTTTTCTGAGGACAGGATGACATCTTTGAGCATTGGCAACAGCCACAAAACAACAACACATTTGCTGTTTTTCTTTGATATTCACAAAGCAAAAGATAAATTAATGTGAAAGTAAGAAATACTGTTAAATGTAAAGAGTCAGTGCGTTAAAAACGTTAAGTAAAAAAGTGAAAAAAATATTCCTAAAGTGTCAAAACTAAACCTACTCACAGTCAGTGTTGCTTTCTAACTGGACAGGATGATATCCCAGAAGTGTGATGGACTTGGATTTACATTGGAATGATTATGTGTTCCCTTTTTTTTGTACGTATTGTGCAGTCCAGCACCACAAACTCAATATTAGACTAAAACCATCACCTCTCTAAAACATTTTCAACAAAAACTGAAAAACATGATCACCTTAAACTACACTCATTTTTGTACTTTTATTTCTACATATGTTAAATAACAAAACCAGAAATTCCCAGACTCCTGATCCTTAATTTATTGTGTATTATACCTGCCTGTAAAAGGTTTAAGGAAATTTCCAAGGCCGGTTGGCTTTAAATTAAGATACACACAGTGCCACCCAAGTGTCATTTGTTTATTTAAGACATTTGGGTTTAAGATCAAAAAATGAATATGAAATGTTTTAAAGAATTTAAACTTTAATTTGATGATACATACTGTTTGCCTTGATACGTTAAGCAACACAGAAAATAGCACATTCTGTATTAGACCTAAAATTTAAGTGGGCGAAAGTATTGGTACATGTGACAGGTGTTTCTTATGAGGGGCCGTAAGGGACTTTATTGAGAATTAGCCTCTCACAGACACAGGTAAACCAAAGTCATTTACATATTATACTGAAAATCACCTACACATACAAGTGAAATGCTTTCACATACACAAATGAAAAGGTTTTGCACAAACAACTGAAAAGCTTTTACACGCACAACTAAAATGTTCTCATATCCACAACTGAAAAATTTCCTCTCACAGTTACATGTGAAAATCATCCATATGCTGCACTGAAACCTCTCTCAGACATGAGTGAAAAGCTCGTAAAGGCCACTGAAAGGCCTCTCAGTTGAACCAGAAGGTGGATAAATGAATGTGACTAATTTCAAAATAAAGGCTAATGACTGATATCTGCTCCTACAAGCAGCCTCACAGAAGCTGCGTTACTTAACAATATGCTGCTGGTCTCAGCGGAGACCATCATCAATGTGCTGCACGTAGCCCATTTTTCTGCTTTGACGGTTGGTTTGGTTACGTTTGGAGTGATCAGCAAGCTATCTTTTGGAGGAACTGACTTTTTTCACTTTATAGTGGTCAGACTCCAAATGATATACAGCATTTATCTTCATTCATTTTAATAAGGTTATTAATTATAAGAAGACAAACCTATGCTGTGAGAATTTCAGCATCAGGGATGTGCGGAGAGCAGCGAGGAGAGGAGTGTGAACATTTAGCCAAACACCAGTCGGCCCATATAATATATTGGTAAAATAAGAAAGGCAAAAGGCTATTTGTTATCCAGGTGTGTCCTGAGGAATTGTTCAAACAATAAATAGTCCTAAATGACTACTTTTTACCTCTCAGTATTACCAACTGGTAAAGAAAATAAATCCAAACAAATCCATACAAACACGAATGCCACAGAGCTGTCTATGGGAGAAAAGTGAACCATTTGGATCTGAGAAAAAGGAAAACATAATCAGTGTTAAGGCATAAATATTTAGCAGACAACATCTTAAAAAGGAAATAAAGTACTAGTCCGAGCAACATACGCAGATCTGGTAAACCAGGTAAGGCAAATTAACGATAGAAGCATTGAGAGCTGTGAAGAAAAACCCCAAACAACAGTCAACAGCCTCCACAGAGCAGAGATGAAGATGTCTCAAACCACCATTCAAGACGACTTCATAAGCAGAAATACAGAGCCTTTACCACAAGATGCAAACCACTAATCTCCAGAAAAGTGCAGAGACAAGCCACACAAGTTCTGGAACAAAGTTTTATGGACTGATGAGATCATAATTAAGCTCTAAAAATTGAAGGAAAAGTCCGAAGCATAAAGGAGGAAAGGATCTGCTCATGATCCAAACCATACAAGCTCATCTGTAAACCACAGTAGAGTGCATCATGTAGTAGTATTGTGGTTAGAGCTTGCATGGCTGCCTCTGGGCACAGCTCATTAATCTTTACTGATGCAATAACTCATGGTGATAGCAGCAGAATGAATTCAGAGGTGTACAGAAACACAGTGTGTCTGCTAATTTACAGAGAAATTAATCAAAAATACCGCTTGACAAAGACGCAAAAAACACTGCCAACTCAACAAACGACTTCATCTGATGGAAAAAAAGGATGTTTTCAAACTCACCAATTCAATCAGCAGACTTTAACCCAACTGAAGCTGAAGCAGACACTGAAGGGAGAAACCCATCAAAATGAAAACACTGAAGGAAAAGAACATAACAGAATAAGAAACATACCGCAAATAACGGATGTGCAACCAAATATGCAGTTTTATTATCCATTATCCATTATCTATTATCCATGCAGCAATCTAATTAACTACTAACTATCCATTCTAGTAGTTTAATTTAGTACATGTAAAATGATTTGGCTTTACCAAACATTAGGTTTGTAGCAGACTGTACATGTCATGTGTATGGAAGAGAATACATTTTAATTTACTAAGTAAACAGGTCACTTTGATTAATTGTCATAGATGCAAAAACATGTAAAGAACATCAAAGTGACACATTGTTACCCCAACGTCACCCAAAATGCATTTTGTAAAGTATTTAAAACTTATTTGCCCTCTTTCAAATGTCATTTTTAATGTGTGGCCCCCGCGTTTATTCACTGTTCATATTTATCTCTGTGTGATGTAATGAATGACCACGCTGTTCATTCTCTTATTAACTTATCTGAACTTCAGTACAATAACATCACAAGTAGCTAAATCAGCTCCTTCATACAGTCACAACTAGCCTGTCATGCTGCTCTGCAGTTCCTATTATTTGTCCTATTATCATATTCTATTATGCACACACATGTGTGTCACAGGATGGGATGGGAGCACCATCTAGTGGTAATCATAAAGTAAAAAAGATTACAGTTTCCTGCCACTGATTGGGATCTGAGTATGACTGGTTTGATAATTATCAACCAACCCATATGCTTTTCTTAGGTAAAAGCACATACCACAGTTTAAAAATACTCTCCTGCAGGGAAAAAGGTTTAAAATACTAGTTAAGTAAAATGACACAAGTATTCTTTTGAATGTTAAAGTACTTGTTCTGCAGTAATAAAATGACAGTACGTCAGTATTTCACTGTAAATAGAGCGAGTTGTAACTTTTTATTTATAGTCTGGTGGTCATCCTCTCAAAGAGTCACACGATATAGGAAGTGGTCTTGTCTACCCCAGTGTTGGTGGTTCGATTCCCAGTTCTCCTTTGGCTATGTGACGAGGGTTTTCTTGGACAAGACACCGAACCCTGACCCTTGGTGCTTCAAAGGAGTCAGCCTGTCTACCAAGAATTTCCCCAGGGGGATTAATAACGTATTATTTATTATTAAAAAAGAAAAAAAAACATTTCTAATGTTTGCTATTTTTAAATTACAAATAATTACAGTTAATGAAACAGAGAAGTTTAGAGGCTAAAAGTTAAACTTGTCACACGTCCAAATGGTGACACTGTTGTATTTTCTGAACATACAGTACGGCCTATGTTTTATGTAAAATCCAACATAATGTTAAACTCTTGCACTGAAATAACTAAATCTGTCCTGTACCTGATTAAATGTACTTAGATGCTTTGTACCACTGCAAATCTAAAAACAGAAAACAGCTCAATGCCACTAATGTATAAAGTGATGAATAAATTAGTTTGTGTTGTTGTTGCATCCCAGTTTCAACAATCTTCAATATTATGATTTCTGTTAGTTTCTGTTCAGTGTATGTGGAGTGAGATGTAAAGACAACAGAGGGACATCAGAGGCTTATCCTCAGGTGTCCCACAGGGGGCGTACCTGCTCACAGAACTGTTCTCCTGCTATGAACCCAGTGGCTTTCTTCCTGCTTACATCTCCTTATCAGCATTAACTGCTTCTTTTTGGCGGTATTTTTTCACACTGTTTGACCTGACATCACACTATTGATTTGGAGGAAATGAAGCTAAGTTTTAATCTAAAGATAATTAAGAATGTCAAATGGTAAAACTCTTGGTGTCAGGACAGCCGTTCTCTTGCTCATTAAACACTCTGATGATACAAACATAATAAACCCTAAGTATGTAATAATAATGTAATAAAACAAAAACTATCAGTCAGATCAGAAAGACTTGTCATTAATCTTCTTGACATTATTTGTGAACACGAGAAGCCCGATAGCTTAATTTCTTCTATATTTATAGCAGGGTGGGCACGACACCTGCATCTGGTTTCAGAAGATAGACTCTGACTATGACTCTAACAGTCACGCTTTAGACTGACATCTGTTACACAAAGATATTTAGCTCTTTACGATCCTAATCAACTTGACTAATTTGCTCTGAATCTGGAAGATCTGCTGCGAGGAGGCATACTACTTTACTGCAAAATTAAAATCAGAAGAATTGAATATGAGTAAATAAGAAAAAATAATATGAGACCTTTTTATCAGTTGGTGTCACTTGCTGAAACATGGGCATAGTTCTGAGTTAGCCTACTACTACCACTTCTACTGTGTTTAAGGTAAAAATAATCCTGTATTTATTTTTATTTACTGTCCAACTTGCATGAGACTAATCTAAACACAGATTTTACACCGTGCAACTCCAGTTTAAAATGTCTTTATGGCGCTGGTGAGACAGGGGAGACTTCAGGAAGTCACAATACCTAAATGACGTCAGCACTGTATGGCTTGAACAACCAAATACATGTTAATTAACAACCTTTACAATTGTTAGATGCCTTTACTGGGACCCAGCTTTCTTTTTCCTGGTAACATTCAGGTTTTTTGCACACCGACCACTCTACCAACTAATTTTTACACTTTAGAGCATTTCTATTACATTTGGACAGTGTCCAACTAGCTGTTTCCCCTCAAATCAAGTTAACTGTAGCCTTCTTTCTTATTAACTATAAAAATAATAAATAAAATAATAATTTTATAACAGTGGGCTTATTTTAATAAATCTGAATGTTTCTTATTATGAGATATATTTCATTGTTCTTTCCTTGGTTAGGTAGTTTATTTGAAATTGGCTTCAGGGTGAAACAAGCATTAGCATACTTATCTTTACGTTAATACATGCGCCATTAATGCTTATGGTCCTAACAGGGAGCCATTGATTCCTGTGTCAACAAGGAAGCGATGACTTCCCTACAGGAAGCCAACTGTTGAAAGATTGGCAGATGTATTTAAAGTTTTTCTAGTTTCTATGTGTTGGTGTTCTGTCATTTGTTCCTTTTTTCTTTGTGAGAAAAACTCCAACATGGATGTAAAAATCATAAGGGGAAATTATTCAGTTTTATGAGTCTGAAACAGGTGCTGAATATTAGTTAAGAACTCCGTATTATTTTTCTTCCATGTTTTTTCTGTTATTAATTACATGTAAAGCTTTTTAAAGCTTCAAATTAGTAATTAATTTACAAAAATTTCACAATAAACCGAGATGTGCAAGTTATTACTTTTTCTTTTGACTATGTGTTTTGCAAAATGTGTAGTAATTTGTAAACTGCAGTAAGAGTCCGCGTACATCTACTGCAGTGCTTTACTGACTGCTTGTATGAAGAACTGGGTAGTGTCTATTGCTCTCAGTATTATGTCTTCTCCTGATGGTCTAGTGATCTCGACACATGCTCTGTGCTCGGTTAGTAGCTCCAGAAACTTCATGTGTGCATCCTCCTGTTTCTCTTCACTGGTTGTTGCATCCAGTGTTCACACACTGACCCGTTTAATTCACGTGTTCACATAAACGATGTGCAGTTTGCAGCTGGATTTACACACGTTATTTCCCAGTATGACATCCAAACATAATGGTGGCAGATACTGGCAGGTGGTTGTTGGTAAAGCTGTTTTTCACTGTAACATATCAGTAGGTCGGTGTCAGTACTTCAAGTATCCAAGAATAAATAGAGTTCATTTCAAAGTGGAGGTGACACCAGTGATGCTAAATCATTAACTCAATTAAACAAGTTAAATTAATCAAAATATGCAAACATCCAAAGAATATCTTGTTGTTGCTTTTTCAATGTAGAAAAATTAGCATAAATATAAAGGTTAAAGTCAGAGTATAATGAAATATAGAATGACAAATTTTGAAATAAAAATATGAATTTGTCTACAATTAACTTTATTTATTTATTCTCATTTTACTCGCCATATGTACTTCGTTGAATATAGTTTCGAACAAAAATGTTTTGTAAAAAGGAAAGTTTTATCATAATTTTTTATCATAATCTTTTACAATTATTGCATGAGGGGGCTGAAGATGTTACTTCACCCCCAGACAAAATAGGAATGTAATCGTCTCCTTTTGCACTTTTTTGCTCATTATTTCATTGGGCTCGATTCCTGCATTCAGAAAAAGAAACATCTCAATGTCAGTCACATACAAAAATCTGTGTCCTGATTGCTGTCGTGCTTGCAGCTGTGATTGTTTTGATGTGGTTAAGATAATAGATTATTTACTTTAAATAATCACATCCATATAGTGTTGCTTTAATCTGATTTATACATGTAAATGTGCTGATTGTTAACTGCCACAAAGCTGTAGCCAGATCCACAATCCCCTGAGAATCAGCTGTGTGCAACAAGGTGTGGCACCTAAAATGAGCCCACATATATTGGAGAGTTGTGACTTAATATTTGGGAATTTACCAGAATGGCAAAATATTAACGATAATGAGGTGTAGATGTTCAAGTGGAAACTACCATAAGATGTTTCCACACCTTTTGATTTAGTGGCTCGACTATCCTGCAGCAATTCAGAAGAAACCAGCAAGATGAGGTGGCTTTGTTGACACTGTCATTAAACACCTGTTGTCCCATAAACAAGTTTCATTCCACATACAAACAAAAAAAATTACCAGGAGTCAAACTGTTGCTGAGGATTTGCTGATGTGGTTTGTATCACGAAACTGGGCTGTTAGGGTGGAGGGAGATGGTGTTGATGCTATTGTTTTGTGAACGCAGCGACTGAGTGTTCCCAACGGGGTCCCCAAGTTTCACCTTACAGGTGCATGTATGTGTCCACAGTGTCTGAGACAAAAGAACAGATGTTTATTGTAAGAGATGGAATTTCTTTCTCTTTTTTTTGCGCATTGTTTAGTAAAATTAGAGAAGAGGAAAGTGTAATACGAGTGCATTTTCTTATCCTCCACCCTTATAACAACTATTTTATTTGATCTGTATCTCTCTTTTGATTAATTTTACTATGCGGTGTCATTTTTTTCATCGAATATATATTTAATGAGTAATTTAAATGTATTACTACAACGATGCAATTTAAAGACATACATCTCAGAAAAAACAGAATATACAGTTTAGACCCGACTTACAGTTATCTGACACCAAAAGTCTTATGACTTACGGTAAAATCCTTATATACAAATGTTGTAATTAATATGATACTTAACTATGAAACCCCAAAGTACAGTCACTACTCGTAGCATGGCTGTATTTACAGATTAAGGTAGATTGAATGTTTCAAGTTTAATGCTTTAACACAATATTCAAGTGCCCAAATGACCATTACTGTACATGTTTTACCTTCTTTAGTCATTTCCCTTTCTAGCATGCTTCTAGTATAGACCTAAATACACAGTCTGCAGACAACATAAGGCGTCAGTCTCTGAAATTAGTCTCATTAAGTTGACATATTCCAAACTAGCCTGATTTTTTTTGTATAAAATGTAAAATACAATATATGTTTTGTAAAATAATTCTCTCTAGTACTGAGCAAAACAAAAAAAGTTTAAAGTAAATTAACAATCTTTTTGTGATATAATAAACTCTTTTTTTTGTGATCATCTCCACCGAAGGATGTGACAGTATAAAGGTAGGAACACTAGTAGCTAGTTTTTCACCTCAAACTTATCTGTGTCTGTGCCCTGCTGAAAGTTCATGACATTTATGGCTTTAAATTAATCCATCTTTTCACACTTGTACTCCTGACTATTCAGCAGTCACAGTCATTCTTTGTCACTGATGGTTAATGATTAATGACTCTCAGATTTATTGTGCTTTGTTCTCTGCTAATCACAGTAACTAGTAGATCAGAAACTACGGTTACAACATGTATGAAAAACATAAATGATTGTGTGTGTGTTGCATTTGAAATGAAAAGTCTGTTGAGATCAGGAAGTGACATGTCCAGTAAGCACGTTGTTTTTCTCAGTCTCCAGACTCTCTACAGCCTCCCAGGCTGACTGCAGGCACCTAGTTGCTATGATGGGATTCCCACTGATGCAATATCAGCCAAGCTCAGCTCAATTCTCTCGGCACATGAACACTAATTTTGGTCTGGAGTGTTTTTGGACATGATTTACCAGTAGTTACGAAATGAATGTAACTTGAATGCTTCAGTGTGAGGAGAAGTCTCATGAACAGCCATGTTATGATACACAGCCTTTTTTCTACCTCAGCACAGACCAAGCCCACCTTTGTCTCTGTGCTTAACACTTTAATAGCCCACCCATGCCACAACTTGCAGACCCCTCTCTTCCATCCTGCTCTCATTGTCGTTAACCTGCTGTTGTCTGAGCCTAGAGGCCTGTGTCGCAGCAGATTTGTTAAGAAGGTGGTTATTATATTTTCTATAGGAGAATAGAGCACATATGTAGAGAGACTCCCCCACAGCAGATGGGTAAACTGGACAGGGAGTTTAATTAAGGCCTGACATGCAGATGACATGTGTTGCCTTGTCTTTGGAGATTACTTAACTTAAACGAAATGTACGGGGGAGGTGTAATGTCCAATCTGCTAAATTATTTGTGAAGAACATCAAACAATGCCTCGTGAGGATTAGTGACTTAAAAACAAACTTTTAAGATGTGCTGATGCTTTTGTGCTGTTACTTTTCATACATAATACCAACATTTCTCACTGACTGAGTCATCGACTTGTCCACACCGAAGCAGACACAATGTGTTGTTTTAGCTTTGTCTGCATTTGAAACCAGTTTTGCATCTTGGTTTGATTTGAACGACAGAGGTCAGGAAGACACCTGAGCACTGCAGCTCGGCCTTGTCTCCTGCAGCTGGTACTGCATTCACTCAGTAAATGCAAAGTTATTTGCATATGGAAACTACAAGTGAAATCTTTGGGACAAGGGAAGTTGGAATGTATCCCATCACTGAAGGTTTTAGATAAAATTTGATGTATAGTACTCCTACAGTTTGTAACTGGTGTGTAAATGTATGTATAGAATGAATTAAATATCATATTGCACATCACTGTGACTACTGCTGCTATCAACTTTTCCATCCTTCAGCGGTAATAATTACAGAGACACAGAAAACAGAATGATAAGGAAAGAAGTAATGTTACAATGGGAAAACAGCTCAGAGAGACATTTGTATTCCTACTACTACACGTATAAAATACATCATTTATGAATTCTGCAGAGTAGCCACAGCTCTGCCGGCAGAAGCTGACTGATTTGCCTTTGATGCAAATATCAACCGAACCCGTGTTGTAGTGATGACACAGCTCAGACGGCAGAAAAAAAGTTGCTTCAGGCAAAAGAGAGAGATTTGACTTTCAGAAACGGATTCAAAGGTTCATTCATTCTGTGAATGTCTGGTTTCGTCATTCAGTTTTTGACCATCAATATCTAAAAGACCTCAGATGCATACACATTATGAGAATGTCAGGGGATCAGTCCACATATTAAAAATGTTTCGATCACTTTCATGTAATTTTTAGACCTTCGCAGTAATTGTGTGATCATTGGAGTGTTAACTTCCTGATGCTACTGCACGCACTCAGTTTTACAGTAGGTTACTTTGCTGAACTCACCCAAATAACCAGTTTGCATTTATTTATCTGATGCTACTTGTTGGTCCATAAACACTTTGTGCTTTTAATAGACATCACTATAAAGGATCAGGAGTCTTGTAATTTCTGGTTTTGTTATTTGACATATGTAGAAATAAAAGTACAAAAATGAGTGTAGTTTGAGGTGATCATGCTTTGCAGTTTTTGTTGAAAATGTTTTAGAGAAGTGATGGTTTGAGTCTAATATTGAGTTTGTGGTGCTGTACTGCACAACACGGACGGACAGGTTTTTCTACAAAAAAAAAAGAAACACATAGTCATTCCAATGTAATTCCAAGTCCATCACACTTCTGGGATGTCAGCCTGTCCAGATTATGAATAAATTTCACCTGCTGTTGTGCAAATTTACAACAACAGGTGGAAATTAGTGGCAAGACAACCCCTATAAAGGAATGGTTCTGCAGGTGGTGGCCACAGACTGTTTTCTTGTCCTCATCCTTTCTGGCTGCTTTCTGTTCACGTTTACATTTTGCCAGTGCCCTCACCACTAGAGGTAGCATGAGGCAGTGTCTGCTCACAGCCCAGCACCGTGCAGGCCGATTGGCATTTGCCAGAGAACACCAGGGTTGGCAGATTTGCTATTGGTGCCATGTGTTTTTCATGAATGAGAGCAGGTTCACACTGAGCACATGTGATAGATGTGCTATGTGCTAGCCAGAGGTGCCCTGACTGCCATTAGATACTGGGATGAGATCCTCAGACCATTGACAATGCTAGACCTCAGGTGGCTGGAGTGTGTCCGCAGTTCCTGCATGATGAAAGCATTGATGCTATGGACTGGCCTGTTCCCCAGACCTGAATCCAATCAAGCACATCTGGGACATCATGTCTCGTTTCATCCAGCAACCCCACGTTGCACCACAGACTGTCCAGGAGTTGACTGATGCCCTGATACAGGTCTGGGAGGAGATCCCTCAGGAGAACATTCGTCATATCATCAGGAGCATGCCCAGACGTAGAGAGTGCATAGAGGCACGTGGAGGCCACACACACACACTACTGAGCCTCATTTTGAATTGTCTTGAGGAATTTCCACAGGAGTTGGATCAGCCTGTGATCTGACTTTTCCACTTTTATTTTGAGTATAATTCCTAATACAGACCGCCACAGGATAATGACTTTGATTGCCATTTATCATTCTTATGTTATTTTGTTCTCAATGCATTCCACTATGTAATGAATAAAGATTTTCAACTGGAAGATTTCATTCATCGAGAACTAGTATGTGTTGTTTAAGTGTTCCCTTTATTTTTTTGAGCAGTGTATTATTTTCAGCTCCTCTAAAAAAATTAAACAAAACAAAACAAAAACTGAACATTATCACCTTCATACATTAGCGGAAATTTTCTGTCTTAAACTCTTTTTTCATTCTTCTTCAAATATTCATCACTTTTCAGGCTGTTATGACTCTTTCCCTCCCTTTCTGCTCACTCTGTTTAACTTGTCCTTTTTTTGCACGTGCCTGCATTAACTGGGTTGGTGTCTCCCCTCCTTGTTGCAAACGTTGAGCCGGTTTGTGACAGTACGAACTGGTTTGTTTTGAGGATAAACTTTAGGAGCTGTCAGCAGGTGCAGGTCAATAAATACTGTGGTCCAGCAACTTCTATAACCTGAATCTCTCACTTTAAACACAGGAATTAAGGCAGTAATTGAGCTAGTGTGCTACACTAGTCCAACATGTTTTGTGCTGATTAAAGTGATATGTGTCCTTATGCAGCCAGGACAACAAACAAGGGTATTTCCCTAAATACTGGACTGTGTGCAGGACCTGTTTAAGTACCGGACATCGTGTACATCTGAACACATCAGAACAAAAGTACAGTGTGACATGTACTGTAAAAGTTACATGGATGACATTAAGTTTCTGTTAATACATGTGTAGCTGTGAATAACGTTCTATGGTTGTAATAATAGTGTGCGCCTGTATAGAGAACGCGCTGAGATGCACACACATGCATACACACAGCTCCCTTTGAAGTGTGTGCGTGTATATGTTGGCGTGGTCTCTGTCTGCGGTCCCCCCACATGAATAGAGCCAGGCCTTGTGCACCCGACAGCTGTCTCCTTTGAACGGCCAAAGACAAAAAGCCCTAAATCCAACGACCTTCCTCTTTCATGTGTTCATCTGATACCACTCTTCCTCACCTTGCTGTCACTCCATTCAGCTCTATGGCCCGAGGCCACAGCTTGGTACCATACAGTAGCTACACTGGAAACAAATAGTGTTTTACTACTATCAGAATGCTAGTTGCTTTTGCTAAACCTTGAATGTTTGTGTGGTGCTTTTAAGATGTGTGAAAAGACATCTGCATCTGAATTATTGTATATTTGAAGGTTTTTCCTGTGATTTCAAAATCATAGTATATTACATACTGGGATTTCCTGTTTTGGTTTTAAAACAGAAAAAACATCACAAAATAGTAAAACTTCCATATACAGTATTTCTGATTAGTAGAAGAGAAAGCAGAATGCCTCTGCTGTTTCTTCACTTGTTTTCCTGAAATTTGAAAATTGAAATACTGTTTCCAAACATTAAACTGCTTTTTGTAGTTTGTTCATACAGCTGATGTGAAAAGGATCAGTCAGTATCTGACTTTGTATCTTTCAAAGGTATTGAATCTTTTATTCGAAGGTTTTCCTGTGACTTCATAATTACTTCCTGGAAATGTATCAGTTATTTATTTATTTTTCTTTCCAAGAAAACTGGGATTTCTTGTTTTTGTGTTACTGTTTTGGAACATACAATAATTTGCAAGGGCTTTTCTTGTAACAATTAAATGTTTTCTTTGTAAGACTGTAAAGAATCTTACAAAGAATCTGAGATCTCCATTTTTGGTACTGTAAATGTTTTTTCCTCTGTACCCCTAGACCTCCAGGTGCCTAGTTTCAGAGAACTGAAAATTAATACAGCAGATTCACCTTTATTTTATAGGCTATTTTTGTAGAGCCACCTTAATTGGACATATTTAGTTTTTTAAAATTTTTTTTTTTTTTACTTACTTCATGATGTTTATATTTGGCATTTTTTAATAAAGCTATTTATAATCAAATTACTAGCTGCATATAGCTATGGGTTGCATAAACATTGCCATTCCGTCATTGTTAATTTCCTGCCCTTCATGCAGATTGTGTTAAGTCGTGCTGACGATGGTCTATTTTTGACTGAAACACTAATTTTTTCACTGTATGCAATAGCTTGATGTTTCTTGGCGTCTCAACAGCCTCTTTGATGTTTTGTGAGAGTGTGTGCAGTTTTTCTGTTTGTGGAACCTTTAATCGAATTACTACAAACTAATTATCACACCGGAAACATCGGGCGACATATCTAAGTCAACCTTGTAGCCACTCTTCCAAAACATGATGTGAGAAGTTCTTAGAGTTCTTCTTCTAAAATGTCAAGACTACTGTCTGTGTTTTACTGATTATCAGTTTGTATCAAGCACTTTTTATCGAGTACTAATTTTTCTGAGGCATCTGGTGATGAGTTCCTCTTAAACCAGTCTTCTCCTGACTATGCCTCCCATACACCTCGTGCCCTCTGCGTAGAAAAAAGTCATAGATGAAAGCTAAAAATAGGATAATTGGAAGAAATATGGGAGTCTTGGTAGGGTGTGTGATAACCTGTGCAGTCGGCCCTCTGTGTGTCTGACTGCCTCCCATTCACTGAGAATAATTAGAAAATCCTCAGGGCAGGATCTGCTTGGCTCTGTGTGTATATGTGTGTGTGTCAGGATGCTGTTGAGTGTGTGTTTAGCCTGTGCAAGAGGAGGCTGAGGCCTAACACTGTACCAGGCAAAGGTTTCCACCGAATCGTTCTTGCATAACTCAGTGAGTGATAACACCGGTGCATTCCTCTCAACACACATCACAGCTGCCAGCATCTTTGCCTTAGTTTTTCCCAGATCACAATTAAATACAGTCTATCTCAGACTGAGCCGGAGAGTGTAAGTTTCCCATTCTGAGCCATTCGAGAGGAGATACGAGTTAACCTGATGTGTTTGAAGACTCAGCCTGCGCAGTCTTAAAGAGATGGAGAGATCGGGTTGTCCTCCAGGGCAGAGGTCATGTTCGTCAAGAGGTAGGTCAGCTGGGGTTAAAGCTGAAGGTGTTGTCACATGTATTGAGTGTCTGTACTGTTCAACCTGATGAGAAACAGGCTGTGGAAATAGAACAAGGATGTTTGACTCATGGGGAGTGCAAATGGCAAAGTCTGCTCATATTTCATCCTGAAGATGCTGATATAAAATGTTGTTACAGGTATAAGACACCTCTGTCTTCCTGAATGCTCAGGGATTATACACTATAAATACACTGATATGTTCTGCCAATAAAACTCTGGCATCACACCCTGTCAGTACCTGTCAGTGAGTGCATACACTCACGCTTGCCAAAATGAAATCTTTACCTGCACCCATCACTGTTCAATGAACATCTGGTCACCACGGCTACTGCTCTTCCATAGACTCATGAGACCGTGTCGCACCTTGTTGCTTTTTTTGATTGGCTGACTACATGAACCTATGAGCATTATGTCTGGAGACGGCAATGTTGACAGAGCGGCGCCCAAATCCAAAGGGTGTGTTTGGAGGGTTGTAAAATCCTGGCTGAGCTTTGAGAAAGCCGGTGTGCTGAATGTGTTAATGTGTAGCTCTCTTATAGTGGCAAGCCTGTGTAGCAAAGAGGATCAGGCCTGTGGACTTTGACACCAGTTTTGTCCTGATTCATACAAAAGAACAAAATCTGCAGATCATTTACGTGCATAGTGACCCGTATAAATTCAGCGCAGTTACTCTGGGTCAAAGCTGACATGAACTTTCTCCTGACTGGGACGTCTGTCTGATAAGTTAGTTGCGTTCAACATCCCTGTGTGTATATACAATTTATGAAATAACCAGTGCAATTAATACACCCAAAGGATTACAAAACCTTTTCTCAGAGCAATGAACATCTCAAACTTCAAGCTGTGCAGCAGTGAGTTGTATCAGTATCAGAAATCAGTCTTCCCCATTTCAGAGTTTGGCGTGAGGAACTTTTGAAGTCAGTCTCCCCTGTGATCTGGGGTCATAATTATGAGCTCTGAGCTTGATTAATGATGTTAAACATCTCAGCAGCTTAAACAGTAAGGCCTTGCAGACGGAGACATGTTGAGGACTTGCCAGAGTAGGTTGTTAACTTTTTCATATGGCACAGTGATGACTGTGATGGCAGTTATAAACTAAATGGCACTGTGGTGTACAGTACTCAGTGGTTTAAGAGTAGCTAGTAGGAGCAGCATGAGCAAACAGGACATCTCCATATTCCAGAGTAGACAGTAAGGTGACGAAAGAGGCTTATTTTATGTTCAAATCCATTTGAATATCATTTTTTGGGAGAGCTGTTCAGCTGTTAGATGTTCAGAGTTTTAGTTTCAGCTTCATCGACCTTCATATACTTTAAGCCCAATATTTTGTTTGTAGTTAATGGCTTTGGTCTGTAGATTATAAACTGCACTGATGATTTTCATCCTGTTGAAGTTACTATAAGGTGACTTTGTTATACAAGCACAGAGGAGCCATTACCTTTATCTGCATAGATAAGATATACAGCACATTCACATAACCTGTCACTTTCTTTTTTAGAATAACTTGTTCAAGAAATCAGTGCAGCCTGACCATAATCACCTTTAACAATAAATATAATCACTAAGGCTCTTTGCTCTCCCTGCTTTTTAAGATTCGTTTTGATATTCTCCTCCCTTTTGTGTTCTTTGAGTGGGCAGGTTGAATATTTTGGCATCTCCCTGCTTAGCTCAGATGTATATTTTGGCTGTGGCCAACAGCATAGAGAAGAACAGTAAATTTCTCTGAGCTATAAATCTAACTTAATTGCAGCCTACTTGCATGGCTCAGAAGTAAGTTACTGCCAGCAGACAATGATGAGAAACAAAGCATTCACAATGGTTTTATATGCTGAAATTATACTGAAACATAAAGCACAAAACTGCAAAACAGTTTGTTTTAATTAATTTGGCATAAAATGCAATGCATAGTGGATTATATGTGGAGATACACATGACTAACTTTGCTGCTGCTATGGCAGAATTAGCTTCTACTGATATGCAGTTGCAGCAGCTGCACCATCTCAGGGGGATGATGATTTTGTGGTAATATAGATTGGTGCATGGTGTCCTATGCTAAGAAAAACATTTTCCTACAGAACAGGGGAGAAGCACATCAACACGACACATCAAAAAGTATTTAGCTCTTAATTTAACACTGTCTGTAAGCAGACATTTTTGGGCTTTTACAATATGTTTAACTAGGAGGTAAAGAATATTGTAAACATACATGCTGACAGTTTCTACCTGCTTCTACTCTGCATTTCATACTGTGTGCAGGTGGGCTGGTAAATTTGCTGCGTATATTTACAACAAGACCAGAGAAAAGGGACGTTGTTTTACAATGAAAGGTCACTGGAAAATCTGCTCTGACATGATGATTGTTTTCAGTTAAGCAAATGATGCAGGAAGAGCTGGGGAGAGCTCTGGGAAATAGTCACATGGTAATTGCATTAAGGTATTTCTGTTTATTTGTCAATGATATATTGATTTTAAAAAAGCTACACTTGCATATTTGACTTTATTTAATTTGAGTGACTTTATGTAGTGGCTTTAAAATGTCGCACAAAGTCTATGCTTTTTGTTTTTGTCATGGTTCTTTTTCTGGCACAGAGGAAGTGGTAGTGGCAGAGGTGTATGTTTCTTAGTAACTGGTCCCAGTGAGACACTTCTCGGCTCTGTCTTCACCTGAACCCTGTCTCCCCAAAGAGCCTCCACATCATAAACACATCTTGCATCATTAGCAGGACCTGCTGTTAACCTGCATCTAAGACCCATGACACTCTCTGTGGGAGAGCATAGTTGTTACCCAACACAGAGTAAATAAAAAAAGAAGAAGTACTCAAAACCTTTATTTTACTATATGTACAACACTAGAAATACTCAAAATAAATAAACAAAATTACAAATTTACATTGTTAATTAATTAATGGATCAGAAAAGATACAGGTTCCCAACCTTAAGACAAATCTGCAGGATGCTGGTAAGATTAATGGGAGAAGAAAGCAAAAACTAAACATTTTTGTAATTATCTATTTGTGAAATACTGGATTGTTTACAGTTACAATCCCTTAAAGGATTACTTAAGTGAAACCATGTGACACATTTAGAACCACTCTTTGATATCACTGTTACAACTGACATACAGTATTTTACTTTTAATCTTAATTTGAAAAGTAACTAGTAACACAGACACGCAGAAAAAAGTATAATACGTGGCTCTAAAAAGTAGCACTAGCATACTCACATAAAATAAAAGCATCTGAAAACTGTACAGCTCTGCTAGATAGACTATGAAAATGTTTTCATTGATACTGTTTGTTTGGGACCTTAATACAACTTTAATAGTGTCAACAAAAGCGTTAAAAGTACACAAACTCGGTACTCAACTAAAAGTGAAAGTATTTGCCTAGACAAATACTACAAGTATGAGTAATATTTCATGTGCACGCTAAATTTTACTTCAAGTACAGAGGTAAAAGTACTCCACTAAGAAAAACGCATTTTGAACAATGTAGAATTTGATGCTTTTGATAACATAAAAGTAGAAGTCTAGTACTTTCTTTAAGATCTCTTTTTTTGGGATTGCCCAGACCACATTCATATCCAGAAGCTGCCCAGTACAACCACAGTCTGGGCAGTTCCACTGGAGCAGTTGGGATTAAGAGCCTTGCTCGTGTAACCCACATTTTATCCTGCTGGTCCAGGATTACACTAATAACCTTCTGATGAGAAGCTTCTCTAACAGTTAGACTAAAAACTGAAATAATGAAGTGTTCACAGACAAATAATTGAGATACTTAGATACTGACACTGGAGTGAGATTATTACAGAAGATGTGAAGATGCTCTGGAGCTTAATTTGCATGATCACAGTTTTGTCAAGTATTGTCCCAGTTATCTTTTGCCACATATTGTAGCACACATTTTCCACCACAAGAAAAGTAATGTTTTAGTAATATTTTAGCGCATAAGGAAGCCGGAGTCTATACTGGGTTCCTCTGCCATTGTTCCTTAACCTCAAAATGCCCATTCTTTCAAGGTAGCACTTGATGACCCAGCATGCCTCGGGATGGAGTTTGCAGTTCAAACTGTTGCTGCTGAGTGTTTCTGATTGGTCAGACACAAACCTTGAAACTGCTACTACCACAAGAGCATTCACTGAGACAGGAAGACATTCAATAGTGCATGCCCGTACAGTGTCAATAAGGGAGGACATTTCTTGTAATGTTTATTGACATACAAAACTCGTGTACTGTAGTCATGTAGACTTCCTGTCGGTTGTGTAACGGTAAAAGTACAAGAACAATGCCACGTCTCCATGTTTTATCATGGGCTAAAGAAAAAAAAAAAAAAAAAAGTCAAAATAAAAAGTGAAAGTTTTTTCTCACCCAATACAGTAGGTCAACGCGGACATCTTGGTCATGTTACTTGTAATGAAAATACATCTAAACCAGTTCTGCTGCATATCAAAACCATTCACTGGACTTGCTTGGATATATATGTTCTTCCTAAGTGTAAATGCATCTATAAAATTCTGCAGTCTCTCCACTTCTTCTCATCCAAATACAGATATGGCTACATAACTGACTATTGACCTAAATGACAATCAGGTTGATGATGATTCTCCCCTGCCCTTGGCACTCAAAGGGCTAATGTAATGGGTCACTCACGTTGTGTTGGTGCCATTCATACATTTTCATGCCTGGATGAATTCAGCATACACATACTCTAAAGCATATAGCTGTTCTTCTGAAAATCATTGTCATTCCCTGCATGCTAATGCCTCAGTAAACACATTAGACAGTGAGCTAATTACACAATACCAAACAGAAAGTCTTTTGGAAGAAACGGGCAGGTGTGTTTGGAGATGGCACGCTATCACAGCACCTCATAGTGCCCTCAACTGAACGCACACAAGCCCTTTTGGTCATGAGGCAGGTGAGGCTGACAAGCTATTTAAAGTCAGACACAATGAACGATGACCTTGAGGTCAGCATTTACGCTCATTTCCTAAACAAACTGCAACGTCTCGACCGTGAATGACTTGATGAAACTTGATCCAGCCAACAGCTCTGCAGGTGTGTTTGACAGGCAACAAGAGTCAAACTTTAGCGTGGGTGTATACGTGCGTGTGAGTGGGTGCACATGTACTGTAGGGTAGAGAAAGACACAAATCAATTCACTTAACCAACAAAGACTTTTAGATGTTTACAGAGACACTGACAATGCATATTTGTCACAGCACCTTATGAGATCATTATTCATTCTCTGCTGAACTTTATGGCTCTGTTTAAAATCATTAACTAAGCAGAGCACCTTTTTGTTCTGCTCACTCCTCTAGCGAGAATTATAAATGCTTGTTTGCTGGACACAAACTGAGCCACAATGCAACATTAAAAATCAGACATGGATCCTGATGTACAATGTTTTTATCGATATGGTGACAGAGAAAGAGTGACAAGCAACAAGAACCCCAAATGACACCTCCTGCTCCTTCTCATCATCGCTTTTAAATGTTCTATTTAAAAGAGAAGCAGATACTATAATGTGAAGATGTATCTGGAAAGATGCATTTCCATCATCCTTTATCACATAGTGTCTTTCGTTTTCTATATCTTACTTCCCCTTCTGCACACAAAAAAAACAAACAAAAAAAAACACTAGGGAGGATGACAGGTAAGGATCAAGTTGGGGACCTTGTTGTGCATATTTTTAGCATTTTCACTCTGTTCCTATCAAATCTACGCAAAAACAACTTTGTTTTCAGAAAACAGAAACATAAATTAACCATATTTCCTTTAGAAATAATATATTCTAGAAACGTTCATACATGTTTATAACTCCCTATTTCATTCACAAAACATTCATCCAAAAATAACTAAAGGAGCTTAGTAAAGAGAAACCTTTTGGGCATATATATGCTCATGTATACATGGGCAGGTTCAGGTGGATGTTGATCAATGAATATTACTGGACACATGAATCTCTTTGCTTGTCCGTGATGTCCAACTCATCACAGCACCAGCTCTAAAACAATACATGAGCCAAACAGGTGTGTTGTGGAATAAGATGCAGTAATAATTGGTATGCTTCTCTATGGCAACGTGCCCCATCAGAGATTAGGGCATATGACTGCGCCATTCACACACACCATCCCGCCCTAAATCCTTTGGGGCCAATTACACTCTGCTAGTGGCAGGCGGCAAGTCAGAGCACAGCCGCGGCTGCTAGACCGCTTGTGTGCACGCTGCTCCCTTGGTGATTATCAAGCCTTGTGAAAAGAAATGAGGCTTGTTTCTCCTTACACACAGAGATTTAACATACATTTTAAATAATGTAATGTAGAAAAAGTCAAATTCCTCAAAAATAATGTATTATCATTATTATTTTTTTAATGTACTGTATGGGAACAAGGGCGCTTTGATGCCCCGGTAGCGTGGCAGACAGAGAGCTAATTGGCGAGAGACTTGGTAAAAATCAGTGGTTAAGTGCTGATCAGTGTAATGAGGGGCCCTTAAACATCACACCTGGGCTAAGTCCTCCAATTTCCTCTAAGACAATGTAAATCTCTGTAATTATCCCATAGTCACCAGAGCAGAAGGGCAGGACAAGGAGACAGGTGGATAAAACAACAGAAAGAACTGAACAGACAGATGCTGCATACTGAATGATAAGGCTTTTAATGGCCTTTCATTGTATCAATGACGTCTCAGAGACCATGGGAAGATTGTTATTCATTATTCATCGCCAATAAATATGTTATAACACACAAGATATTCAAGATCACTTTCATGGACTGTCTACTTTACAGTACAAGGTGTCTGATTACTACAGGACATGCAAAGTATTAGCAAACAGCCTCATCAAAGGTGCCCAAGCAACCCCTAGACTGAAAAACACTTTCAAATTATGCAGTCAAGTTGTTTGTAGTCATTCTGTGTCTATTTTAATTTGGTTATTGTTGCCTGGTCTTTTTGGTACAATTTTGCAGCGTTTAATTCATTTATTAAATATAAAATCATTCACTTCATATAGACATACTGGAAAAAAGAAGGAATATCTCACCCTCAACAGCTTTACTCACTTTAATACTGATATGTTCATCAGGAAACATTCAGTTTCACCTGATGAAGGTCTGACATGCAAACAAGCATGTCCAGGATTATTTGGTTTCTTATCATGAGGTAAAGCTTCTGAAATCACAGACTGAAGTGACTAGCTTGTCTAAGTTTCTGTTCATGATCAAATCATACCTTTACATATTGATACACTCGATGACGCAGAGCTCAGAGATCTTGTATTAGGTTCATGTTGCGTGAACTCTCAGGTGTTGCGTTATGTTTTATGAGCAAACACGAGCCACCTTTACTCTCTAGTGTTATAAGAAGACTAAGTCTCCTGTTGTGCATATTTTCAGTTAGATTATCACTGTAAAAGCTACAGCATTATTTCAGTTAAAAGCCTGGGGGAGAGATGCATGTGCAGATTTACTAGTAGCCTTGGATACTGAATGCAGATTAGTGAGGCTACATGGAAATATTCTGCAACAGCACATAGAGAAAGATAAAGCAAAGGACAGTCATTGTTTTCCTTTCCTCACTTTACAAGCTCTGGCATGGATGCAGGCTGTGATCCACACATCAGCTGTCAGGTTTGAAGACAGCTGTGTGTAAACCTGTCAAACTGTCCATTGAATCAGTTAACAATGTCTAACAGTGAGCAAGATCACAGGTCCGAACCTTCTCATCTTTGCATCTCCAGCAAATCTAGAGCAGTGGGCGCTTCCAGTACACAGACCATGTCAGGATTACACAGTAAATCAGTAAAAACATAAAACAAAGAACTAAAACTGTGGGAGATGCGTTTGCTGTAACAAAAGGCCAAACTGGACAACTAGGATACAAGAATAAAACTATATACTGTACTTCCATGTAGTGCCTTAGTTTTTTGTGTGTGTTTGTGTGTGCAAGTTACATTTTTGTAGTTTTGAACTGACAATTTGTTCAACTGCATATATTACTAATTATGCTTTTATGTGATTGTGTATTTTGCCTCCTCCCCACCCTTTACTAGGGATATGGATACAATTACAGTTATTTGTAATTTGCTTGCGCTTTACTTTTATTCAAGTATTAAATCCGAGACCATCCATAGAATTCGTAGTCTGTGCACTAATGGCAGTAGTTCAATCAAAAATAATATTTTTATAATAATATATCACTCTTCAAAGGCTGGTGGGGGTGGGGAGTTGTAATGTTCTTCACAAAAATGAGCAGCATCTTTTTAGCAGTTGGGAGTTTGAGCATGTGTATCCAAGCAGATATATTTGCTTGTGTGTTTTTGTTTGTTGTCCATCTAAGGCTGTTAGGTCATCAGTGCTGCTGATGGATGTCCTTATATCCTGCCTTGCGTGACTGGTTGGTCAGATAGCCATCAGTACCCAAATAAGTTCAGGTCAGGCCCCTGTGCTTCAGTCCAAACCTCATTTGGCATGCAAATGAATAGCCTAAACAAAGCAAACCTTTCAGAGTGGAGCAATTCACTAACTGCTCCCTTTGAGCTTCACTCAACTTTGACTTGGTCAAAGACAAAAGAAGGTAATAAGTTACTTTTAACGCTTTGACTTTCTGCCATTAACAAGGCACAGTCTGGTGGTCTGATGAAGAAGGAAATTAAATTTTTTCTATAGCTCAATTAACTAAAGCATGGAGATTTTCACATAGAAATGCATTGATGCCATAGGCTTAAACATAACTACAGCAAAACAAGAGGTTTCTTCTCTGGGTTGTCGGTTTCATTCCTGTAAACCTGGTTGGTCAGACTCAGAGGCCCTGGGGCCAACTTTACATTGTTAACCTGCAAAGAAAGTAAAGGTTTCCAGCTAATTTCATTTACTGATTTTGGGGATACTGTGCTAGTGTTTTAATAATAACTAGTCTTTCTATTGAGGAAAGACCACGAAGCCTCAGTACAATTTGTACTAAAACTTTCCATCTTTAGGCCTACCGAAGTAAACATTTGGCATTTTCTTTTTGGTTGTACAATATTAGTCAATTTGCTTTTATTTGGATGTGAAGCACTTTCAACTGCCACTGTGTATGAAAACTGACTTGACTTAACATAGAGCCTCAGTCTCACAATGAATTTATAGGTACAACTGTCTGACTGGTGGATACTGGTTGATTTTATTGTAGTTTGCAGTTTGTTTTAAGGCTTATAGATTCAAACAATCACCTTTTTCCATCTTTGCCAACATAGTTTTGCAGCAACCTGTGCCACACCCCTACTGTAACAGGATACAGCTCTGGCATTGTGCTCATTGTTGAGAGACTAATCCCGACAATTACACCTTGAGACCGAAAGTGGCTGCCTTGCCCAGCATCCAGCCAAGCCCTGGTCAGGTTTGGATTAGGTCCCCATTTACCCCTGGGGCCAAGAGCTCCACCAGTCTCCTTGTTGCTGCTACCCCACCTCCCACTACTCAGACTGACCTCAAACTGCTGATATTTTACTCACCTGCACTTTGTTCACCTGTCGCTCTTGCTGTAACTCATCCGGGTTATTGTTAGAACAAAAAAAAGGCGTGTGGACACAAAGAGAGGCAGAGGAAGGCAAGAGAGCAAAGGGCAGGTATTTCAGGTAATGGCGGGCTTATACAGCTCAGATGTAGGTAAAGGTTGATACATGTGGTAACACCTCACAGATATATGTTTTTGAATACTTGACCCCCAGGATGTGTTGGGTTCTGATAATCTATTTTCTTGCTTGGACAGGATGGGTGTGTTGATCAGTTGAGGATGATGGTGAATTAGCTGTTGACTGTGTTGTAATAGGAACAGAGGAGGTTGTTCCCACAGAAGCTTGAGCTGACATCATAAAAAACACAACAAGGTACCTGGGGGCTGATGGGGAGGGCGGAGGTGAGCACACCAGTGAGGTGGGAGTCAAGAGGGTAGGAGGGGTCGGTGGGGGAAGGTTTCGTCAAAAAACATCATTGGCTAAAGACGGCGCAGGGGACACACCTGTAAGCGCCAGAGGCTAAGGAGATTGGCTGCGACCTGAAAATTACACCTGTGGGGGAGAAGAGGAGGAGGGGGGTCAGGCTACATGTAAACCAAGCCCTTTACAAATTCAGCCTCTGTCTTCTTGAGAAGCTTATCCACCTAACACCGCCGACAAGAGCTCCTGGAAGAAAACAAGTTCTGCTCCGGCAGCAGGAAGATAGGTGACGCATTTCAAACTGGTTGGTTTTGTTCCGGGGTTTGTCTATGGCTGCATCTACCTGAAAGGGACAGCTTTTTTTCTCTTCATAACCGCCACTCCAGAGGTCGACTGTCCTTCAGCAGGAGCAGGAAAAAGGAAGGCTAGCCAACGGGGCGTCAAGAGCCCTCATACAATGATGCCTCTTGTCTTGGGTTTCTGGCTCGGTGACCACGCCTGGGAAAGACAGGGTAATATCACAAATGTGATGACTTCTTTGTCTTCATTCTCCATCTTTAACACTTTGTCGTTGTAACCTGTTGCTCAGCGACAGTATAGTTCAAACTTTAAGGACGCTTTATCATCGGTTAAGATGTGGCAAGCAAATTAGATCATCGTACGAAGACGTTGGTGACAGAGGGCTGATATAGGAGGTTTTAGGTAGTTTCGATGGGACGCAAGAATAATGTGTATCGAATTCCAGCTCCATTTAACCAGAGAGAAAGAAGAGGAAACAATAGAAGCAAACGCTCATTCCTAAACTGGATAGACCAGTTGGGGCAGGTAGAGGCAAACTGCCAGACTTGTCAAAGGATGAGAACAGCGGCTGACTCTGTCGTTTAGAGCGCTAAAATGTGCTTTAAAAGGAGACTCCCACGCTAATATGGTATGAAACTGCTTTAAAAATTAGTAGCCTGACAGCAACACTTGATTAATTTTACAACACTGTTGTTAAATGCTAATTTCTATGGGTTGGGGAGTCATTAGGCAACTTTTTTGTACAACTTGTTGAACTACAAGGTTTTGGGTACTCTCTTATTTTATTGGTTCTTATTTCCTGTTATTGCTTTGCCGTTTTTGTCTTTTTAGGATAGAGATTCGATTGAACAATGCTTTTTTGTGTGCTTTAAAACAAAAAAAAGGGAAGTCTATTTTGAAGTGGATGTGTGTCGACAGTAAAATGTCTGCTCGTCCGTTTTTCATCGCCTCTGAGGCTTTGCAACAAGTTTAGGCAAAAGTGTTGGAGTTATGAGGGCAGATTATTTCCATGTGACAGAACATACGTTTTCAGGTTTCTAGGGTTTCAATATTTTTAAGCAGATGAGAACTGTAGCAGTTTAGAGACGGAGCAGGGAAAATGGAGGGTAGAGCAGCGGCTGCAGAGTGAGGTGGAGGATTTTGATTGGTGGAAAGAGAAACATTTGTTCATTTCTTTCATACACCTGAATAGCTGTAAGTCACATGAGCCCTACTCAGTTTGCTAGTGTATGGCAACAGGGCGGGAAGTAAAGAGTAGAATTTCAATAGAAAATGAGATTTAATGATTGGCACACCAGATGAAACGGTGGTCTGACTTAATGTCTGTTCAAGTTTGAGTCACAGGGTTGAAATTAAAGGAAACAGTAGCTCTTTGCCAGCTCATGGGGTAAGAGGTTAAGTTAAAGCTGCGGCCTGATTCAGCTGATAGAGTGAATGACACTGCATTATGGGATGGAGCCATTTTTAAAACACAAAGGCTATGCTAATGTTTAAACAGAGCTGTTTTCATCAAGACGATGATTATATAATACAATTTAAGATGGTTTCTCTTTAAACTTTTAAATAAAAAAAATAATTTATTCTTTTTGGCATTAATCAACGTTTAACAGATTTGTGCCTTTATAGGGTTAACAACATGCTGACATGAAACCATTCCTAGTAGAAGTAGTAATTTAAATTTTCATATTTCTTACAGATTTGCCTTTTTTTAAGAGCATTAACAAAAACATACCAGTAAAAAGGGTGGTAGTTAACTGAAATGCTGAGCAAGAAAGGAAAAGTTAAAATCCTTTTTGATAATCAAATATATTGAATATTTTAGCCCTTCATTTTAAATATGCAAAACCGAGACGTGAAATGACACGAGCTAGGGGGAGGAGTGAGCTCAGTATGTATTTAGAAACAGCAGCGGCACATGGATGATAAGCAGCACCATGGCCTAAATGTCATGGTTACTAGGCTGCTTCTTGGTAGTCTGAAGGCCCAATTAGGTGGTACTGAGATAAGGTCAGGAGTTAAATAAGGTTTTGGGTTTCCCCTGCCATTGTTTTCACACAAAGACTGCAACTATTGATTAAGGGCCAGGCCAGTTTACCTATCAGGTTGTTCACTTCACAGCAGAGTCACATTCCAGCACAGGGGGCAGAGTTACCTGATCACGCCTTACTTCCAACAGGCAAAAAGTGTGGGCAGCCGTAAGTGGCTAAACTCCCAGTGCACACAGCACTATGTACAACAATGAGGAAAAACTCAGCAGCATATAACCACAGCAGAAGAGGAAGTATTTGGATCAATGGAGGACAAATTGGGAGGACGTTTATTGGACGTAGGAGTTGGTTAGATATTCGAAAGGTAACACAGGACATGCTCTACTTTGATCAGGTACTGTTATTTTCACTGCTTGTTTCTACCAGCTAAGATTTTCCTGGCTAATCTCTGTTTCACTCTTTCTTTCTCTCTCTCCTTCTCTTCTTCCTCAAAGGGCCTGCAGCACTGGTTTATAATGCTGATGATTAACTAAATAGAGTCTGGGAGAGCAGGTCTGCTTGGCTTTATCATTTCATGGGGCCTGACTGACCAAGAGGAAGACGGAGCATTCTCAGGCAGCGGGCTGGAAATTCAAGATCTTTTTTCTCTCTCTTTTTCAGCTCCCTCCCTCCAAATGTACTCACTTTACTTCGGTTTTGTTACATTCTTTCCTTGGGGTACCTTTCATGACGGTAAGGTTACAGGTGTATTCTCCATTTTCCTTCTCCACCTTCTTTCCCTGAACTTTTTCCCTCCCTTAACACTCTCTTTTCTGTCTCTCTCCTTCTTCCTCCCCCTCTCTCTAGTGTGCTCTACTTTTGCACTGCTTGCAGGATAACTGGAAACCTGTTCTTCCTTAATGAACACAATATCTTATCTTCTTCTTCTGTTCTAAGGGACTTCGTAAAAGGTTTATTCTAACATTAGGACAAAAACAAAAAATTACACTTGATCAAATCCTTGTTGAAAGAAAATGGGAACTACATTATTCACGTTATTTAAAATGTTTTGTATATCTACCTGGACGCATAATAGCTCTATAGAATAACTGGCTGGCTGAGTGGATAAAATAGTTTTTCACGTTTAATTAACAGGATCATTATGTACATTAAAAAGGCAGTATGGGGTGTGAGGATTTCACACGGCGTACCTGTGAATGATCCACGTTATTCAGTAAACGAGGGCTGTTGTGACCTTCTGCACACACAGAGTCGGCTCAGGTCGAGCTGAGTAGCATTCCATCAACCTTTCATCACTCAGCAAACACAAAGACAACGGTCTGAGAGGTCCACCAACGGAAAACAGAAAAAAAAATCTTTTCGTTTTTTCCATTCTCACAAAACATCTGTTGAAATGGACTTGACAACACTGCTTTATTAAAAAACTGTTACACATCTGCCAGGCTACTGCATGATGTGCAACAAAAACAGTTCCCTAAGGCTGACGAGCGTTTCAGTTGGTGGCATTTTGGATTGAACATGCAAGACATGTTTGAAATTAGTAACTGCCGCGTATTGTGTGTCAAGCAGCCGTTTCAACCTTGCATAGATTTAGACTAGCTGGAACAGGTTTGGGCAATCATTAACAACTACTGTGGCCCACTCGTCTGTGACAGTGAGTTTAGGCTGAAAACCTCAACCACAAAAAGGACTCAGCAATTATACCGATGATTCCACATATGGACTTCCTGGGCTCCTGTTTACAATGCTTTTTTCTGGGCTCAGTTAGTTACTACTTTGTCGCCATAAAACAACAAACCCAGATGAATGATTTGAGTTACATTTTTTTGCCTGATTACACATTTAATGCTTACAGATTCGTTTAAGTTCCCCTGTTTGTTTTAGAAAAAAACATTTCAAGTTGAGTGTACTGATCACTCACATTCATTAATTTATTAACCTTTAATAAGTTGCCCTGGGATCACATGATGTTTTACAACCAAAAGATTTCCCAACCTTTGTGCTGTTCACTTTAGGAGCGTAGTAATCAGATGTTCATGTTTGGTTGATTATCTCCATCTTACGAGGCAGCATTGGATAGCATCACTTTCTCTAATACTGCCTGGTAATGATGATGATAGTCATCTGCACACTTCACCAAGACAAACCACTTTAGCAGTGTTAGCAGAAATGTGCTCCAGGCTGGGTGCCCTGAAATGACTCAAATACTTGAGCAGCAGCAGAAATGGCTCTCAGGATCCATCTTACCTGACAGTGCTGGATTGTACAACTGTTGTTCTAACACTGTCTGGTAACGATGTTTTCTGAGTGACTGCAGTCTACGGCGTGACTCTAGTTGATAGTAGCTCATCAAAAGTTTAAATGACCTTTTAAATTTGTAAGACACCTTTGTTGCTGAAGGATAAACTTAATAAGCAGGTTTGGCTCTGTCTCCTGACGTCACGGCTGGAAAATATTTGTCAGTTGTCTTTTGTTTATAATAAATACGTCTTTGCAGATGTCCCCAGCTGAACAGTATGTTGATCAATTAAAGCTAAAAATTGATGTTAGAAAAGTGTAGGTATTTTAGTAATAGTCCCAAAGGACAGCTTTTATGTATTTGACTTCTACCCTAACTTCCCCGTCTCTTTTTTTACTTTTATGGCAACCCCACCCCACCCAAGTTAAAGAATAGCAGTCGGTTGATGGTTCCACCGGTCCTGCAGGGACTTATTTCCTTGTTCCCTCCCCTGAACCGCATTGGTCTTTGTGATGTGTGACAGTGATTGGTGCAACTAGCCTTACCTGCGTGGCACATCCTGAAACTGACATATGAGCTCACCTGAGACTGTTTTACTGGTACAAAAACAGTGGCCTCCTCCCTGGCTTTTATTGCCAAAAAGACAATCAGATGATACCTTAAACCTTCAGTCACTACAACAAAAATGGAATTTAGGCAAAGGTGTAAGAATGTATAGTCCAGTTGATTTAAAACAGTATGAAGATTAAATATAATCTAGTCAATATATGAACAGAACTATGATTTTAATTGCTACAGCCTTCAAACAGACATCAGAAACAAAGACAAATAATAGACATGGGGCCACCAGAGAACTAATGTTTGTATAAGGAGGGTGAATTACCCCGCAAATATTGAGCCGCACCTTTATTTGCCCACCCAGCTCTATTATCCAAGCCACAGAAACATGAAATAGCTTTTTCTCAGTTATCTGTTTTCTTTGTGTTGCCGTCATATTTGTGTATAATGTAGAAAGACTGGAACAGAAAGGGTTCACCAAGCCTACTTTGCTTCTTTTCCTTGGTGTGTTTACTCTCTTTATGCTCTCTCTATCCATGCTCAGTCAATTTAAATGTATGAATAAATGAAAGTGGAGTGTAGCGTGTACAGAATCTGAAAGCGCAGCAAAAGAGGAACTGCTCATTTCACCCCGTTTCTGCTACGCTGTTCTGTTTCCTCCAGCTCTCTTGTTCCTCTTTGCACAGGTGAAAGCTCAGAGGCCATCCTTCCAGCCTGTTGATAGGCGTCTTACCAGACATGGTTAGATGTAATTATTAGTGTCTAATACTGTCTGGTAATGCCGTCCATTAAATGGCATTACCTTCTGCTCTCTTACTTCCCTTCTCTCACTCTCATGCACTTGACATGTAATGTGTTGGCCAAAGGCAGTCCAGGGAAGCACATCAACATATTTTAACTAGCATTGGATGGTTATGACTATCGAACTATGATCCTTGCACTGGAAGATTGTTTAAATTTTGGGGGTTTCTTCCATGTGACTTGAGTCAAAGTTCTTCACTGAGCAGCAGTCCAGGATTTACGTTAGACTTTCTTGATGAATACTACCAAGTAAATTGGATTCTAGCAGGAATGTTGATGTAAATGTCATGTAAAATATATTACACAAAATAATGTAACTGGTTATCTGTTGAAAGATCTGCTTTGCTGCAATAACTGAATTCCTTTTAGGAACTTGGCTTTTGACCAGATTAAAAAAACCACGCGCACAGTTTTTGAAACTTCACTATAAATGACACGCTCTGTACATGTTGTTAACTGCATTTATTGTAATGTAATTTTATGTTGTGTAAATTAAATAACATGGGATAAAATTTTAAATGTCTCTCCTGGTCATTTTCTCTTTCCAACCTTTGAGTTTTTAGCAATTTATCCAGATCTCCTGTGCGTTGGCCCTTTGTGGCAGTTTCTCGAGTAATTGTGAACTCTTCTCTCGGACAGACCGGAATGCCGAGCCCCAGTCAGGTGTGGATCAGGTTACCACTGAACAGAGCTTCTTTTTAAGTGCCTCAATTTACCCATGAGGTCCCCCCATCAGCTAAGCCCTCATTGTCCCAGTGTATGGCAGTACACAGTAGGCTAGCTTGATAAACCGAGAAACACAAGGTGCGTTTTTACTGCCAGGTCCTGGGCAACTTACAGAACGCGGCTTTTGCTTACTAAGATCTATGCGGATGCTGGTGACATTTGCGAACCTAAAGGGGGGTTTTAGCACTGCTGCCTCTTTCTCACAGCAACACTCTTGCGGTGCCAGTAGCTTGGCGATGGTGTTCAATTAGGCCTGCTAGCTCAGGGGTTCAGTTGACCGGTTAAACACACCTCTGATTTTATCTGTCTGAACACAAACAGAAAAACCCTTCAGCCGTTTAACATAACAGGCTATTCATTATAAAGCTCAATACATGAGCAGAGAAGATGTGTTTGTCAGTCCCTGAAACATGGCAGCTGTTACAGAAACGTCCCAGACATTCAGAAATGTGTGGAAAACAATACAAACATCTTTTTGTACTAACTGTGATATGTGTGGAGACAAATGGGCTTAAGAAAAACTGAAAATAACTGAAAATATTAACCAAAACAACTTCTCCTTCCTAGCATCCTATTGCAGTGGACTGACCATAAATTCTGCGGTTTGTCACATAACTGCCGCACATAAAGAATCAAACCCTGACTAGAAGACACAGCCCAAATGTAATCATTAATCTATGTCATCATCCCCAGCACAGTCACCTTTCACATGACTGCAATCAAAAGCCCAAGTGGCATCTGTTTAAGAGAAACTACAATGAAGAGATTTAGTCTCTCTGTGTAGGCTGCTCTAATGAATGATCTTAAAGTATTAATCATTACCTGTTTTTGTAGGAAGTATGCTCAGTGTTTTTTATGCTGACGTTTATCTGAGTCATGGAAGACTTTTTGACTGTCACACTATGAAAAACTACAATAAACAATAAGATTAATGGTCAAATTTAGCCTCAGGATCCTGGTATTGTTCATGCTGGCTCATTGTCACACTGTCCTGAACGGAGCAGGGCCATTAATAATGCTAGTAATACCTGTTCTCTTCCTACTATGACTACGTCGAACTTTCACTGCTGTGACAAGGCCCATACTTATGGGTGCTGTCTCAAATATATATACAAAAAAATACTGTACAGTTTTGTTCTTTTTCCAGTACATGCAAATGAAATGAGTGTGCTATATAAATGTTTTCTGAGCCATGCTAAATGTATGATATTCACAAGAAAGAGCACTAACATTAAGGCTTAGCTAGAGTTTACCAAAGTGTCTTCAGTAATAAAGATAAACAGGGGTGAAAAATCAACCATTTTCACTTGTGGTCTTATATAAGTAGTGTGTAAAAGATTAAAGTACTTATACTATACGTAATACTGGGTAAATTACTATTCTGAATTGAAGGTCTTAGTATGACATGTGATTGAAAAAAAATCTTAAAAATGCCAGCCACTTTATTCAGCAGTGTTTACACTAACACACACTGGTAGATATAGCTGAGTCGGTGGCTTATTACTTAACTAACATTAGTGATAAGGTGAAATATTTACAGTTTGGACGGAAAGGGTTTTTTACAAAGACAGAGCAGATAAAAAAATCACTGTAAAGGTTCCAGTCTTTTCACACCTTCCACTATTATAAATACAACAAAACAAATACTTTTTTTAATTACAAAATTGAAAAATTACTTAAACTTTGTTGGGTGAAAACATATATTTCTCAACCCATCATGGGTCTCAGTTGGTTCTCGGGTTATTTACTTTGTGATCAAGACGTTTTCACACTGCACCAAAGAAAGACTGCAAATGAAAGCGTGTAATGTAAAACCACTTCAAAAACTACAATAACAGAAGGTAACTGTAATTAGTTACTTCCCCCCTTGGTGACGCCACACTACTGAATCACATTCCTGACTGGCAGGGAGCCTGTAGAGGATTCCTGCGCTGGTCTGTGCATGCTTAGTGTAGTCAGACCAGATTCCTACGCTGCTACTGTCTGTGGATTCACTGGGTTCATCACTGGGGTGGAACAACAGCAAAACAGAGGCTAAATGGCTGAGACATACCTACGTTGCACTGACGCACAGTAAAAGTGACAACTGTGATGTACAGGGGGACTCCGTTAAAAGGGCCGGAACATATTCTATTAATCCCAGTGGAAACATGTATTTATGAGCAGTGACCAGCCAGAATGAAGCACTAACTCCAGTTCTAAGATCAGTGCTTTGGTCAAGGACAAAGGTAGGAGTGTCCTAAAACACTACATACAATCCATATTAGAACCTCAATATCAAACTGTTCAGTCCAAAAGTCTAGAATCCTAGACTAGGCCTACTCCCAAACCTGGAGCTCCTAAACAATGCTCAAAAACTACACACTCCACCTACTGTACCAAGCCCATTCCTAGAAATATGTGGGTGGCATATTTCAGTCGAAAATGCAAGATAAAAGAAATCCATTTTCCATCAGGTTCCTAGCTTTATCTCAACTGCATATCATTATTTCCATTGTTTCCACCGTCATGTGTGTTTAGGCTTTTTCCGATCTTTCTGAAAGGCATTAAAGGATGATCAGTGGTGCCCCAACCACTCAATCAGGAAGGCATTGTCACGGTCTAAACAGAGGAATGTAGTTAAAAAACATTTCAGCACAGGACGGTTGTTACTTTTTTTTTCTTTTCTCAGCTCAGGTGTTAAACTTGCCGGCTCTGTGGCGCTCTTGATTTTTCTTTTTTCCAATCTGGAAGAAAACAGTTTATCATCATTATTGTGGACGCCATGTCATCCACTATTATCATCCTTTTGTATTAGTATTATAATATGGTCTAATACACATTACACAGTATTTCCACAATGTTGCAATGATACTTTTACTCAAGTGAAAGATCTGAATACTTCTGCTATCTGAATTCAATTCCTATTGTAACAGACACTGAGCACTAGTGGTAAGTAACTAAATACACTTACTCAAGAACAGTACTGCAAAAAAAAATTCAATTTGAGGTACTTGTACTTTATTTGAGCAGTTATGTATTACTTTTCCTCCAAAGCCTTACAGAGGGACATACTACACTAGAATATACATCGCTACTTTTAGCTAACAGATGTTGATTATTAACATACTACTGCACTGGAGTACTTCCATTTCATGTAGTTTTTATAGCAGGCATTATCATGGATTAACTAAGTGCAACCAGCGCATAAAATCAGCTCCACTGTAACAAACTGCTGTTTTTGTTTCACACCAAGTCTCTGCAGTTACAGAGCTTTATTTTTTGTATATTTTTTATGACAAACTTTCATTATTTCATAATTTTTAGTCCATTTATCAACAGTATCAAATTGAACACTGTTAAAAATGTACTGTTTTCTTAAGATTGTTGTGGATTGTTGTGTATTTTTGCACCCTTAAGTAAAGTTTAGAGCATGCATTTGGTACTTCAGCTTGAGTAAATAATTTTAAGTGCTATGTCCACTAACAGTTTAGTGCAGTGTAGTTTTTCCTTCATTTTTATGGAAAAACAGGCTACTTGCCTTGCACGCTTACTCACTGAGTTTGTGTACGTTACGCCGCCTCTGGTATTTCTGTTCCTCTGTCCTCTCTGGGCTGTGGGGGTTAAACACTGCTGCAGCCTACAGGTGTGTACAGTTTTCACTTACCATTAGCTACACCTGTGCTCAGTATCTGACACCAGGATGGTGCTAACGTTACACCAATTTAAGAAGTTCTTAGCGCAACTTTTAGTCAGAAAAGTAGCAGCAGCAGCGCGTTAGAAAGTTAAGGAAAGTAGCTAATAATTTACCACATGTAACATTAAGCAGTGTGCTTGTGAATGATGTGATGTGTACATCCAAAACGCATAAAATTAACCTTAAGGTAGTTAACACGTTCATGGGTAACCGTCAAGCTAGGTGCTAGCTTAGCCTTAGAGGCATTAGCATGGAGCGAGCATAGGTCAGGTTGTGGCATCTACAAATGTGGTTCAAGTCTAACAACGTGCCAAACAATATGTGTGTATTTGGTTTACGTATTGCTGAATTATACAAATACTATTTTTCAGTGATGAGCTTTACGATTTAGTTAAGGACACTGTTGCTAATGCTAGCTGGGTTAGCAATCGCTACTTAGCTAGCACGGCTAATGCGTGGATGTTTATCGTTTCAGACATTTATCTAATTTCTGACGTTAATTGGATTAATTCTTCACTGAAAGAACATGTACTGTTGGTCGTTCGCTTCTGGTACGTTAGATTTTAACACGCCTAGGGCTAAAATTCACCAAAGTAAAGCTAACGTAGCAAACTTAGCTACTAGCTGCTTTAGCTAACTAGATTTTAACTGCTGCCTTTCAGTTAATGTTATAATGGCTATTATAACGGCAATAAAAACACAACGTGTAAAATTGAACGTAAACAAACGTGAAGCAGTTGAAACAGAGCTTGGACTTGTTTTGACATACGTTAGAAATGAGCCAGATACCTGGGATTAGCTAAAAACAAACAAACTTGTGAGTTATACAGGTACTAGCTCATTTACCAGCGTGTATCTAAGATGTTCCTGATTTGATTGCAAACAGGTCTTTCTGCAAAGTTGGCTGCCATCCCTTCATTGCTGCTGGTAAATTTCCATAGTAGCTGAATGGACTCATCTCAGGTACACTTAAAAACTAAAGCATACAAGTATCATTGCTTTCAACAGAGAAAGACTATGACAATTTGTGATTTTCATGTTTTTAGGGTGATTATAATAACTTGCAGAGCTGAAAATATGATTTGTGATTTATTTATTTATTTATTACACGTAACATAGCATTAGAGAGTGTTATTATTTTGGAAATTGGGACACTGCGGTGACTAATAGCGCCTGTGCCTCTTTAGTCGAGGCCCATATTATATCAGATAAACAATATGCTCAGGAGTTTGAATACACACACAGTTTGTGTCTGTGACATTTGCGTCCTTCAAACTCTGTACTGATATATTGATGGATTTTACCTGAATGACTGACATTATTTCTGAAGCACCGTCCAGTGAAGTAGCCCCACTACTCATCCCAATGAGCACTTCCTCTTTTGTTGGTGTATTTTAAGGCCTCACTAAACAGCAGCCTTCCATTCGCTATATATACCAACCCTTCGAGTTTGCTAAGTTCTTGCCAGAGTCTTTGCTGTGTTATCAGTGAGTCATTTTCCACTTCATAATCTAGTGTTATTTCTCCTGTGCCTTTTCATAGCTCTGGTGGGTGTAACCAACATACTAAATGACACTAATCTAGGCGGTTTCCATACATATGCATCACATACAAGAACAAGCGCAATGCATGCTTCTCTGCACATAGTGATCTCACACTCTCGGCTGGGTTCTACTAATTCAGCATTTCTTCACCTTCTGTTGCCTTATAATGTGAGTGTTAATTACCAAAGCTATATGGAGTACTTAAAGTCTGAATTTAAAAGCCATATCTGAGATTTTTACTCGACATTCAGGTCCCTTCAGCCATGTCTACTCCTCCGGCTATTGTACTTGACAGGAATGTGTGATAGTGCCGTCGCTAAGTTAATACACTTGGCAGCCGTTGTGATGACTCATTGTAATGGGATTAAAGTGGATCTGGAAATGTCACTTCCATAAACCAAACTCTTAACTGTGCTCACATTTACTACAGTAGTGTGAAAGGACAGGAGGGAAGTCTGTAAGTGTTTCAGTCACCAAAAATAGCACCCAGACACGTCGTTATTGGAGTTTAATGCACAACGCAGGTGTGATTTATTATTAATAAGATAGGGAATTAATGACACTACATGTTTTAATTACAAAACAGTTGCTTACCCAAGGACATACGTTTGTATGTGATGGACATTTTCCCATGTTAAAGTCAGTATTGGCGACATTTTGATTGCAATCCTGTGTTTGTCACCACTGGGAATGAGTGAATAGAGACCCTGGGAACTGTATTACCCCACACCCTCCCAATACAACACCCCCCCTCTGCTTTGCCAGTGTAATTCTATAACAAAATCGTGAATAGCGAGACCGAGAGAGACCCTTTTACATCGTAACTTAACTCCTTTCTTTCCACTATAACACTTTGACAAGGAGAATCCCTCAAATAATGGGTTGTGTAGGGACACCATTGCTGCAGGCTGCATCCCTGTAATTGGTGAGCACTTCCTGGTACAGACGGCAGTTGAGATGACATGGGAATGGGCCATTCTCCAAACATACACGCCTTATGGTGTTGCTGTCCCAAGACAGACAGTCACATGCATACCCACGTCGACATTTGAGATAATGATAGACATTCATGTTTCACTGATAAAACATGTCATCCTGTTTGTGGAAACTCCGGCACATTTCCCGGGGAAAATTTCAGATGTAGTGATATTTGCATATTTTATGTGTAAGGTTCGTTTGGAGTAAATAGAAAAAGTATGGATGAAGTACAAAACATAAAGAAACATATCTTTAGTTACACAAAAAAGGGGAGGAAAAGGAAAAATGTCACACAGATGAAACTCAAATTAACAAATTAGCTATATATAACATGTTTATTCTAAAAAACGTTACTAGCCAACAAAATACATCGACATGTAGACGTTTAAACATCTCAGATAGATGTACTCACAGACACACACAGCTCTTGGCAGATAGTGAACCACGAGGTTGACAGGGCTGTAAAACAAGCCTGTTCTCTTTGTTCACCTACGCAGTACTTTGCACAGTGCGTCTATCAGATGGCGGCTCTTTATCAAGGTGTGGCTGACACTGGCAGCACACAAAGCTCTGTTAAACAGGGATATGGAAGGCCTGCTTCCAATAACTGGGGTGCTGTGACTAAACCATATCATTGCCAACAGCTCTCGCTCTTATCGCTGCCATTTTGCACCGTGACACGTACAGTAAATGCGGCATTTACAGCCATAAGTGTGTTAATGACTGAACTGACAAGACCGGTGACTTCTTCCTTGTAAATTCTGTCATGCGCGAAATGTGTAACAACACAACAGGGTGAAATCATAATTGCAGTTTGTATTTCTTAGTTCTGAACCCTGGAAGAAAGTTGACTTTCTCGTGTATTGGGTTTATTAAATTACATGACTCTATTGCAAGCGAGAACCTTTAATTTAGCCTGTTGGAGACTTTAGTGATGGGGGAGTCTAACTAAACCGTCACATTTTAGTGGCTGTTCTGCGTTTTGTTGGTGACTTGGTTCAGTTTTCATCTGGCAGAAAGGTTTGATAAATGTGTTCTGAATACCCTTTGCGCATGTACTTAAACTAGATTTGTGTGAGATGTATGATCATAGTTACCTCTGCAGTACGTTTAATTATACAGTTGCATGGACCCTGGATCCTATAGGCACCTACTCCTGTCAGTTACCAGACTGTTGGGAGGAAGAGGGGAGATTATGCATAATTGCCAAGTGTGGCTGGTCCTGGGTGTTTCCTCCTGAGTCAGATCGCTGAGACAGAAGGTGATTAGTGGATTTGCCATGCGAGCAGATAAATACTATGTTGCTTAACTGCATACCTGCCGCTGGATTTGGTGCTAGACAGTATGATTAATGATTATGTCTGCAATAAAAATAATTATATAAGTTGGAATTTAATTTTATGTTTTTCCATTTTTATGTTTTACGTTACACTTTTGGGTCAGCATAAAAAACTATTGGCCTGCACAAATGTCTGTGCAAAATAATTTTTTACCTGTTGTGACACCTTGGGAAACTGGCATGTTTGATTGACACTCTGCTCTCATATTACCATAGGGTTCACACAACAGAGGCTTACGGACAATTAAAATTGAATGAAGCTAAACGTAGAGGTGGGGTGGGTGTGGGATACATAATCTTGAGTTGAGTTTGTGGTGCTTGAGCTGCCGCTGTTATAAGATTCAATGTACAAGAGGCAACTGTTGCTAAGGGTCCCATTACCTGAGTAACCAGTGATTGTTTACATTGGCCTAGTGGATTTGCTTACTTGCAGTGTGACAGACTATGGTTGACTTCTGACGGCTAAACTGGAGACAGACCATGTGATTTCACCCTGTGTTAAGTCTGTCCTTCAGTCTGTGGGTTTGCTGTTGGAATACGTGGTTGAGCACATATATTACAAGAAGAATAGGCTGAGTAGGCTCTTATGGAGTCTGGCTATCTGTGTGTGTGATGCTGGAGTTGCAGGTAAACAAGTTTGCTTCATAATGTAGCTGATGTAACTGTCTGTAAATAATAAAAAAAAAGATTTCAAGTGTTTCAAGATTACATATCTTCACATTTCTTTTAAAAAACATCTCAGTTTGTTGTATGTTGTAGTGGATTTAAACTATACAGATAAAATACCAGGCTACCAGTCTAAAAGCTGCAAGCGCATGCCAGTAACCCTCTTAGCCTAAAATGATCATTAAATGAAACACAATTAACAGTTTAATCAGTATTCAGCTACAATGGGATCGTAAGCTGTACATTTCATGTGACTTTGCTTGATAGAGTTTGAGAAACGACATTTCATTATGTGCCGATTCCAGTGTGTCTAATAGAAAGGTTTCATGTGCCTGGATGTGCAGTAGTTTTCCTCTCGTATTCCTCCAAACCTTTAGTGTGCTCTGACACACAATATGAACATCTCACTTACAATCTCTGTGTCTTCTAAAATAGTCTCTGCACACCAGAAGAGGCCTAACCACTCATACTGGAACATTTGGCATGTCATCTGAGTGCTGGGTGGAGCCCTGCGGTGAGAGCCAGTCGAAGCAGAACAAGCAGGAGGAGCAACAAGGTGAAACGGCTGAGGAAGACATGGAGGTTTCTTATGGGGAAAGTGAGCCTGCAGAAAGAGGAGGAGCATGGCCTTCATCACTGGACCATTTTAGCACGAAGGAAATGACATCAGAAGGTGTACTGGAGCAGGTCCAGAAGGAGGAGACCCGGGCTGGGCATGAGAAAAAGACATTTTCAGACATGACTGTCAACCAGGAGAGCCGAGATGGAGGGTCAGGTGTGTGCTGTTCTTTATTGCACCACAGCAAAATAAAAACACATTTCACATTCATCATTCAGAAACCATCTGGCCACTGTGTTACATCAACAGATTACTCTGAACGCCCGTAACAGAGATGTGTGTTTGCGAATGTATGTGCACATTCATGCATCTGTGCATGCATTTGTCTTATACATGTACAAGTAGCTGGAGTGTGCCTGGTGGAGCAGTACCTCCCAAAGTCCAAAGAGCGGCATGTAGAGGAGCCACGGGGGCCTGGTCCTTTCTATTACATTGGAGGAGCCAATGGGGCTGAAATGTAAGTCAGAAAATATGAAATAAAAGAAAGAGATTTTCAAATATTTAAAACGTAACCAAATACTTTGTGAAGTGCTCAAATATGAATATGTCAATGTGTAGAAAATTGGAAACTTGTACTGTAAAGAGAGATTTATTTTATCTTAGCTAAAAAAAAAGTCACATGCTATTTTATTTACATATTGACTAGTTGAACCCAAGTTTTACATGTCCTCCCCATGGCTTCTGTGTTCTTAAAGCTGAAATAGAATTGATTTCCTCTGGTACTTCAGAGTGAGCAGTTACTGTCAGAACAAAGGATGGAAGAGGATTTACAAGAGGCGAAGGGAGGATTTCAAACTCAAGTGGTGTGAGACCAAATCATCAGTCAACTACTACAACTTTAGAGAAGGTATAGAAAGAGGAGTGAATATATATAATGGCTCCTATATTTTACTATATTTACTTCCTCCTACAATAAATATTTGCCTCAACGGACACCTAACATCTGTATCGCATAAATACAGTTGATACAGCTCTTTTCTCATTTTGTTTCTGTTTTCATTTTGCTTTTATATAAAATAAATCTGACATCCTCATGTTTTTGGTCCCAGGTGAACAGTTAGTGTACCAAATCCCCAACAATACAGTGCTCACGACTAAAATAGGGCTCCTCAGTAGTCTGCGGGAGTACGAGCGTGTCTGCAGCAAAGTCAGCCATGGTCAAGGACTGAGGTAAAGTGAACATCTTTTTCATTTTGCCATCTGTACCAGGAAGTGCTCATCATTTTCCTGCTGTTTTTGCTATTTGTCTCTTTTCCTTATTGACTGTGTCTGTTAAAATCAGCCAGATATAACAATCTACATTTACATTTACATTTACTCATCATCATTTATAATCAATTTACTTTAAAGTATTTACAAATGTATTTTACAAATCTCCCAGCATCCACCTGGTACCATGATGAAAGCCGAGGATGTAATACTACTGTAATACAGTAATATCTGTAATACTACCTAACACTGCTAAATTATATCATCACAAATCTCCCCTTTGAACCACACAAGCTTGGTGTTTTGTGTTTTATTAAATTATATAAACTACAAACCTCATTTCCAGAAAGTGGTGAAAGTGAAAGCAGGCTAATCATTAATCGCTGTCTGTCAGTTCAAAAAGAGTATTTGTCAACACAAGACTGTGAAGAATTTACAGTACAGTACATAATAATTTGAAAAGGTTCATGGACTCCGGGAAGAGTTTAGTATGTAAAGACCAAGGATGGAAACCATAAATAAATGTGCGTGACTTACGAGATCTCCTGTGGTATTGAAGGATGAATATAGCCACTGAGCCTTTGAGTACTATGGGAAACTGTTGTCACCTAACAGAGCACACAGATGCATCTAGAAATGCAGCTTGAAACACTGTAGCAAGGCTGAAGCCTCAGGCTCTCTCGGCCTGAGCTCATGTCAGATGGACTGAAAAACAGTGGAAGCATGTTCCCTGGTCAGATAAACCCCCATTTCATTTGTTTTTGTTGTTTCAATTTTAGGGAGACTTATGCTGCCATCAAATCAGCGTAGTCAGTGGATATTTCATCAAGACAAAACCAGGTTTCCGTGGTACTACAGTGGGACCTAATAGATACAGAGTGTGTGTGTTTGACTGGCTTGCCTGCCGTCCATGTGTTTCTTATTGAAAATTTATAGTGCATCTTGAAGAGGAAAATCAGGAAACAGTGACTGTTGAGCAGCTGAAGTGTTATATCCAGGAAGAATTAGCCAATATTCCATTTGTATAACTGCAGCTGTTGTTGTCTCATTTGCCAAACTGTGTAATCATAAGTAAAGGTGACACAGTGGTAAAGATGCCTCTGCCACGACTTTAAAAAAATGCTTATATTTTAAAAAGTGCGGTTACGTTGGTCAGTAAAAAGACAAAAAAGCTTTGTACAGTACCTTTGTCTGATAGGTAAAGGTACAGATTTGGTAGGAATTGTAATTTAAACCTGTAAATCATAACACACTTTTCTGATCTTATCTGAAAGGCAGTTTCAAACAGCTGATGACATTGTGGTACTTTCACAGGAGGCTGAAAATGGAAGAGTTCATTCCCAGTACCTTCCGCATGGATGTGAAGGAAGAGAGGGAGGCTTTCTTTGCCCAGTACGAGGGTAAAATACTCACATCTCAATAACATTAACCCTGACACTTTTGTCTCTTAACACAACATAAAACTAGCTCAACAGGATTTGTGTTTATTTCACTGGCTTCAGTTAAAAATAATATAAATTAAATGTGACCAGTCATGCATTCGACAACGAAAATGAATAGAATAGCTTGTGCTTGATGATGTTAAGACAACAGTTGCCGTGGCGATTGTTTAATCAAGGGGTTGAGGAAGTTGGAAAATAATGCATTTCATCTCCCATAAGGCCCTGATAAAACCACCAAGGGAATATGCTGTTCCCATAGAGACAGGTCAGTAGAGAGCAGGGCCGCGACACAATAACACAGAGAAATGCTCTACAAGATCTGGATCTAAAGCTGCTGCAGTGCTGTACATAGCTGAGCCAAAAAAAACAAAACATTAAAATATAACACCTTGCTGTCATTTTTTCGCTAACTGTAAGAGTTGGAGATGAAACTGGATTCTCTACTGTTTGTTGTAATACAGGCACACAGCATTAGGATTGTTTTTACAGGTTATGACAAACATGGTTATCACTAAGTAAACAGCCCAAAGACGAAGACAGGTGGTTTCGATCTGTGGGTGGTGGATCAGTCTGTGTAAGAGAAGATGAGAGAAAAAACAAAACCATGTAAAGTCAAGCTAAACAATATAGGAGAATAAAAATACACTAGGATCTCTTCAATATGACATTCAGATATGAGTCATTCTCACTACACTGTGGTGTAATGTCGTCATACAGATCTAGCTGCACTTCAGCAAAAGTAGCAATACCTAAATATAATATTTGCATACAAGTTGTATGAATTATATTTAAGTATGTATACATAAGTGTTGCCTTTGTTAGACGGTATAATAGCTTTTATATGAATTACATTACCAATGCATCAACATGTAAGCCACATTTTAATGTTGGTGCTTCTTTAAACTTATCATGTAAGCCACAATTGTAAATATTACTGCACTATAGCAAGAAAAAACAAAAGAACATAACACCTCAGGTTAGAACTGATGGTATTTCACACTTGTATATGTAATTTATTTTTATAATAGCAGTTATCTCGTGTAACATGTGACTGTAACAAGGTGTGAACAGCAATGAGAGGCACATGTGGATCTGTAAACCCACGGGTCTGAACCAGGGTAGAGGGATATTTCTACTGAAGAACCAGGAGGACATCGCTGCATTCAGACTGAAGCTGCAGCACATGGAGGACAGCCGGGCCAACAGGATGAAGCATCACCGCCAGCCTCAGGCTCGCATTGTTCAACAGTGGGTGAACTCATATATCTGTTTGTTAAAATTTATTTCATGTCAATCATCATGACACCACCTAGTATTTTTTTCAAAGAAGAACTTTAAAGGCTGAAAGCAACCATCACTTTTCACAGTCCCTGAAATAGATTGTCACTTTCTCAAAGGCAAAGTGATATTTTGGCCGCAGGTATATCCAGAGGCCGCTGCTCCTGAAGGGGAAAAAGTTCGATGTCCGCTCCTACCTTCTGATCGCCTGCACTGCACCTTTTATGGTCTTCTTTCGCCACGGATATGTGCGACTGACCTGTGACCTCTACGACCCCAACTCCAGCAACCTCTCTGCCCACCTGACCAACCAGGTAGATGTGATTATAAAACTAAAACGCCCATGGATTAAACCAAGAACTGAGCTGCATTAATTTTTTTGGAAATCAGGCAGTTATAGAAATATCTTAATGATACATCCTGTAAAAAATATTTGGTCTTAAACATAGTGCACATGTAACAAATCTTAACAGGTGTCCCTATACAGTGAATAACAGATCAGTCTATTCTACACACAGATCAGATATTTAAATGCACCTGGTAGTTCTAATGTTATGGAGGACAGGGGTCAGCATGGACGCTCCACAGCTGCTCAGCCTCTTGTACAGTCAGTTGTGATACACTGTGTTCTGAAACGTCGATCATGACTGGCATTAAATTTTATCTTAAAGCCTGTCCACCACAACATTAAAACCAATTCTTTACTACTAATACATAGTTAACAAAATAGTTAAGTCATGATATTTGGTCTACCAGAGAATAATATTTCATGACTATGTTAATTGTATATTGTGAAAATTGACTTATGGAATGTACAAAATTGATGTTTAACATAAACACAAATTGTTCACGATAACTTTAATATTTGCCGTTTGCAGTAAATTTGTCCAGAAATACTGCGTATGCATCCAGTTTTTGCAAATAAGTTAGATAAAGCATAAGTGTGGCACCAACTGTCTCTCTGCGTACACGAGTACTTCATGTGTCTCTGGTCCCCCTGCTGTCTATCTTCAGTACATGCAGAAGAAGAACCCTCTGTACAGCCAACTGAAGGAGGACACTGTTTGGTCTATGGAGAGTTTCAACGCCTACGTCAACGACAGGTTTCGAGTTGCCAAGGGTCTGCCCGGGGACTGGGTTCTGGGAGCTTTTGCAGTGAGTGCTGCCGTGTGTTACTGCTCTCTGGGACCAATTACCATTATAATAATGATGGCTGTTGGTGCTTGCAACTAATTGAGATTGAGTTTTGGTTTGAATGATCTCATCCCTGTCTGCGCATACATCACCTTTTTTACTAAAATGGAATCTCACGTTCTGTTTGGTGGTTGTTTTAATCCATAGTGCCTTACAGTACGACGCACAGTACACAGAATGTACACACTGTACATTCATTTAGCAGTTCAACATTATTTGCAACTGTCAGAATGAAACCTCAAACAGTGACACACTTTAAAGTGTATGCAAGTATGTGGTTTAACAAAACATGCTTTTACATCAGTCTGTGTGAGTCAGACTGATAATTGTCACACACTTGGAGGAAAGCTAAACTGAAGTACTCATAAGGTGGTATCAGTGTTGGATTTTCTGCTGCCCTCAGGTGGCCAATGAAAGCATTCTCAACACAAAGGTAGTTTTTAGAATTCATGACTCATTTAGTCAGAAGAGACAAATGAATCATATTTCTGTCTTAAAGAGGGGTAATTGCACATTCTCAGAGGTTGCTGCAAAGCACTGTAGCTTTAGACTACGGATTGACTGACTTCTTGTTTTTCCTTTCTGTTCACCAGAAAAGAATGCAGCAGATCATGACACAGTGTTTTTTTGCAGTCAAATCCAAGTTGCACTGTCGATTAGGCTTCTTCGACTTGATTGGCTGCGACTTCATGATTGATGAGGACTTCAAGGTGGGCGAGCTGTTGCTGAATATCTGAATGGTGATCAGCTTCCCACGTACAATATGTGCTGATCTTGTCTTCATGTGGTCCTGATAGGTGTGGCTGTTGGAGATGAACTGCAATCCAGCTCTTCATACGAACTGTGAGGTGTTGAAGGAGGTGATACCGAACACTGTTGTGGAGACACTAGGTGAGCTTGAAGCTCATGTCAGCATCATCATCATCATCATCAGTTTTTAACACTTCACTGACCAGAGTAGATCTAGTCACACGCATTAGGTACAACAACAGAAAGAATTCTTGACAATTACCTGCTGTATTTGCACTTGCAGACATTTGCGCCTTACATTCAGCTCTCTCGGGTAAAGTCTAGGGAAGGGTTCCAGTGCATGTGTGAAAGCAGCTTTAGTTCCTTTTAATAAATGTGTTACTTTTAATTTATTAACTGTTTTGGTTGTTCGACATGCTGATGTGTGATACCACCCAGCAATTGTTTTTAATATGCTTTTTTCTCTTTCTGTTTCATCCTCTTCTGTAGATTTAACACTAGAAATCTTCAACAAATGTCGTCTCAGGCAGAAAATGTTTCCTTTGGCCAGTCAGAGGGAGTTTGTGCTGCTTTATAACGGAGTTTTTCCTGCTCCTGACTCAACTGTAGCCTGCAGAAAGAGCAACACAGACAGTGAATTCCACCAGAAAATGACCAAATACACCCAAAAGACTGAACCCAGGTGGTGTAAATCAAAAACCAATGGCAAAAATGGGTCCTGTCCATCTCCTGATAATTCTGTAAAAGTGAGTGCCGAAAGGAGGGGTTGTTTGAAGTCTAGCCACCACTGCAGCACCTTTACTGTGACATCACCTCCCCATGAGAAGTCATCATTAGCGCAGGGGCGTTCACATTTACACGACCGCAACACCAGCACACAGCCTGTCAGGAGGAAGAACATCAGGCCTCGGGCTGAACTCAAACTGAGCAAATGTATTTTGCATCACACTGTGAGGGCTACAGATTACCACTCAAAGACTCAGCAGACTGGTATCATGATGTCACTGTCATCATCAGTAGTGAATGAAAGCACCTCCGCCTATGGCGCTCCAGAGACAGCGATACTCTGTCCTCATGCTAGACGTCCTGTGTGTGTGAATAAACATGACAGTGGAGAGAAAAACAGGGAAGATGAGCTCAGAGGTGATAAAGATGTTTAATGTTTGAAAGAAACAGGAACTGTGAAGTGTATATGCAAACAGCTGGAATCTGAAATGCTTTTTAAAAAAAACACTGGACATTTGGTGCTGTTTAATTTTCACAGATGTTTAGGGTGACAATAAAGAATGCAGTTATTTCTTTATCACTGATATACATTTTCTGTTGTTTTGAAAGGAATATGACATGTAGAGCATTTTTTGCAATTAAAATTAAAGTTTGTTTTCTTTAATCCAAGCATATGACCTACTTTGTATCCATCAGTCATCTTAAATCAAGTTGCTCTGTGGAAAGACAGACACACTCAGACATGATTGTGTACAAGCCCTCCCATCTTACTGTAATTCTAACCAGGAAGATCAACACTAGGCTCCATGCTGCAGTTGTTGTGGGTTGTTTTGACTGCAGCCCTTTACCTCTCCTTTCATAACTCATAATTATCTCACTTGACTCTCCATATTCAGGCTCTTAGTGTGTATAAACACAGGCAGGCATGGCCCTGTCTTTCCCAATCCGATGCTTTCGTCATACACATGCTGCATAACAAGAAGACCGAAAGCATCTTGTGTATATTTATCCAACTTATCTTTGAATGACAACAGAAGCAGTTTTTATTAGTCATGCGGATGAGTCAACGGGTTCCCGGTGCGAGTGTAAAATAACCAAACTGAGGAAGCTGGTGAGCTCTCTGCAGACGGCCAGCTGACAGGAAGGAAGGAACAACTACTACGGTGCGATTCAACAGAAACCTCTTGCCACTTTTATCTCAATTCCTCTTTAAAGGCTTTTATACCTTTTATTGTCAGGACTTGATGGAAATATCCACGACATGCGGGCAAAAAGGGGGAACTAGAGCTTATTAGAAACCCCCCTTCTCTTCCCCAGTACATAATATCCTCTTTTGGACTCAACCACCCCCCATTTTTATGTTATCTCTTTGGTTTTAGTGTGTCTCAAACACACACAGTGAGGATGATTTCCTGGGCAGATGGTGCTCAGTGTGTGGACTAGAAGCTGAGGCTGAGACAAGGCTGAGAGGGACAGACTCCTTGTCCATCATGGGATGCTGCAGCGTGACCCAGAGGCATACAGGAGTGGACGAGGTGGGCCCTGATGAGATTGAGCTGCTGGAAATCTCTGGGGACAATTCAGGGTAAGATACTAATGCAAGTTAACATTTTTAATCTTAAAAGTATAAGTATAAGCGCAGAAATATAAATTGTAAGTGGAGAATTTGCCCACTTTGATCGTGGAACAAAATACTACATCAAAAAAAACCTGAATTGAGTAATCTTGCCTGTGCATATCTTCATAGAAAGAGTGTGTCATTTAAGTTTTAAAAATGTGGTTTAGTGTGTTTGTGAGTTCTAGAGGAGGAAGCTGTCTGTGAAGCGAAAGAGCAATGCTTTTGCAGGTTGTTTTTCAACCCCTGTGGTTTTCTTTGGCATTTCAACTGTCACATTATGGAGCTGTAAATGGTGAAACACGAGGCAAAGTAGCCTCCTGTCTAACACTTTTCAAAGCTGCCATGCATTCAGTGAAACCAGGACGTATTTGTTTTGACACAGTAACACAGGATGTGCTTTCAGACAGAGAGCTTCCAGGTTCTGTAGAGAAGAAAACGTTCAATTGTAATCCCTTTACCTGCCATGAAAACACCAGCGTTAACAACACATTACATCCATATGATTTCCACCCATCAGCACCCAGGAGAACAACAAGACGGGAGGACTAATTGGCTCTTTTTTACTCAATGTGAACTTGGGAGGTCAGTGACGCTGCACTGATGTGATTAGCAGATTAGTATAAGACAATGGCTGCAGCGTGCAGGGGTTAACTACAGAGTCGGGGCAGGACAAATCCCTGTTGGTCCTAAAACTGGAGGATTAGAAGAGGCCAATCCCAACAGTAGCTACTAGTGTTTGTATGTGTGGCTGGTTAGTGGGTACTAATTAGGGCGCACATTTGTCTTTTACAAAGCAGATGAAGCTGTACATCATAAACATACACATTCTCAAACATGTATACACTTGACTGTGTGAGTAGCACACTGTGTCCTAATTTCATGCTTAAAAACCATTTGCATTCGTGCAGTGGTGTGTCAGTGTGTACGTGTGTACATGTGCCTGCAGGAAATTGTGACATTTGCATACCAATTCACACCACTGTCAAGGAAACTTCAGAAAGCGTCAAATCTACCATAACCACTGTACATTATTTATCTGTTTGTAGCACCAGTGTCAAAAACTAAAAACTAACAAACAAACAAAAAGAAAAACACAAAAACAGCACAATCAAATTGTATTTACATGTAAATACAGTGACAAACACTAGATTGTTCATCACCACTGTTTTAGTTTGAGAAATGGAAAAAGACTTATAAACACCCAAAGTTAGTGAGCATGAAGCCGGATTTAATATTATGACATTTGAATTGTATTTTATAACAGCAGCTGTCTTATCCTATTAACTTCTCATGCCAGATTTTATTTTAAGACTTTAGCTAAATTAATATTGCAGTTAGTTTCTCTATTTCTTTTTGTGTGCATCGTTTTGCTTTCTCTGTATGTGGTATGAAACTGGGGCAAAGCTTGTGTGTATCAACAAAAGCTATAAAATATGGCAGTTAATGGTCAGCAGGTGGGTCTGTCTCTGCTCTGACTGCTGTAAGCTGATTATGTCTGGCTGCTGCTGGGCTCCAGGAGGGTCAAGACAAGCCACTAAAATTGTAATATCTTCTGTTGCTCCTCATTTGTATTTTATTGTACTTCTCAGGGTTTTCAGTCTGCATCTGTGCTATAACAAGGCCACAGAACTAACCACAGCCCTGAGTGCTGCAATGCAACATTCATGCTTGATCAAATGTTCTAATTCGTGTGCAATGTGTTTTTCAGGGTGTGGAGTCTAGGTGAAACCAGGCTTCAGCTGACAGTGAGGAATAGCAAAGATGAGCAACCGCCACTGCCACCGCCACCATATCCTTTCGTACGACAAGTAGAACAAGAGGTCAGCGTGTGTGTGTGTGTGTGTGTGTGTGTGTGTGTGAGACTGTGCAAGACAAACGACTAGTACATTACACAGCAAGAAGACCAGTTATATCTGATTTTGGTAACCACTTTTTACAGTTAAGGCAGAATTTTGCAAGATGTACCTCACATGAATATCATGTTTCCCCTCAGTCAGCCACACACACTGTAGGAATTTCCAGGATAAAAGTAGGAGATGCTGCATTCCCTGTTTGGTATGATTCAAACTTTACAGGAAATAAACAAGGGAGGAAACACTATGAGTTTTTAAGCTTTTAAGCTTTTTGCCTTAAATGACAAATTGTCTCAGCATCCAGACCACACATATTGTTGAAGATGTTTTCAGATATCAAACCTGCCTGATTGTGCAACATTTTTCCTCAAACAACAACCACTAGAAACTTGTGAGTCTTGAGAAACACACTTAAGTTTGCTGTGTTATGCATGATTTACTACTCTGTGGAAAACATGGCCACATGAACATATACATAAATACCAGTGTATATTATGCAATTTCCCCATTGTGGTACTATAAAGGTTTTCTTATACCAGTGCTATATATAGCTCTGAATACGTCATCTAAAGTGTCTGAGTGCAGACACTTTAGGTAAATTATGGTAAATTATGGTTGTAAATATATGCATATTAAAAGAAAACCATGCACACTAAAAGAAAACCAGGTTAAAAAAGATGATTTCTTCATCGTATGGTTTTCTAAGTGAATGGCTACAAGTTTCCACATTACAGTAAAATCATCAACACAAGTTCTTAATGAGGAAATAACAATCAGGAAAATGTGTGAGCATACAAATAAATACACAACTTAAGATCCAGTATATCCCGTATACTGTGAATGGCTGCTGTATGTTACCCAGTTAAAGTACACAAATATGACAGCAACATCTCTGACACTTGCACTAAGTACATGGTCAGGCACCTCCATACATTTGAGATCCGCTACAACCCTATACCGCCAGCACATCTTTCTTTAAGGTCCTCCGATCAAAAAGCAGCTCGAGATCCATCTGTTTAGATTTGCGTTTGAATTATAACAGTGTTTACCCCTAATCTTCATTTCCTACACACTGTGTGTCATGTCAGTTTTTGTATTTTGTAATGTGAAGCACTTTGTGACGTCTGATTTAGAAAGGTGCTTTATAAATAAATTTCACTTACTTTGCACAGTTTCTCGTTAGATTAATGTATAGCAGGTATGCTGCTAGAAACAGACCATCCTGACTCCCACAGTAGAATAATTTATAAACGTATTTATTTAATCCTGTCTTCTCTGCAGAAATCTTTAAACAAATAAAGATACATGTGTATGTAGATTTTAGGGCTTGTTCATTCTATTTAATATTCTTCCTCTCTCTTTGGGCTTTGAGTTTAGTTTCAGGTATTTGTTATTAGTTGGCTGTACACTTGTCTGTGTGGGTGGGGTAAGGGAATATTATGTAATTATTTTGTAAATTTAATGTGAATGGTGAATATTTTTTAATCACAACAGAACAGTGAAGACGTGTGTGAATTTATGAATTTGTGTCTGCAGGTGGTGCTATGGGGCAGGACCAAAGATGAGCTGCATCACAGGATTTATTCCCAGCAGCCAATCAAAGGCTGGGAGGGCCAGCTTGCCCACAACTACGGAGAAATCATACACTCCTCCTTTGTGTCTCTCTATTACACCAGCACAAAGGTAACATGGCACCACACACACACTGTGGCACCCCCCCTAAAGTCTCATCCTTAAAAGACAAACGTTCAAATACAAAACTCTGCCTGATATCTTTTATAAAAAACTCCAAAATGAGTCATTGAGTGAGTTGATGCAACGCAGTGTCATGTTCACTCTGCAGGAAACCAGTGATCACTTCCTGGTGCTGTTCTCCTTTCACCTGCTGATCCTCTCTCTGGACCACTCCCGACAAGACTTTGTTTATGAGGTATTCTATGTGGATGTTACTTTTAAAATGAAAACAGGGATGTCAAACAGTGGTTATGAATGGATATTAGACAAATTAATTGACACTAAGTGGAAAATCATGTCCTGTGTATAATACTGGAGGAAAAAACACAAGGGGAAAAGTAATATCATTCTTATACTGCAGTGATGTCTGTATCTGCTGACAACAGATTAAATGACTGTGGGGAAAGTTACACTGCCTTAAACTCCAGAGAGCGTGTTCGCAAAGCTCCCAGTGATGAATCTTTTTAAAATTATGTTTTAAGATTAGTAAAGAAAAATAATTATTTACGAAGCATCTGCTGATGAACTGTTAGGAGTAGGGAGGGGAACTTTTAAGTGGACAGAATGATGGAGTGACACAGAGGTAGAAGAAATATTCTCCAAACACTAAAGTGTAGTGTAGATCATGTTTGTGGTTAATCTCATCAGAGATGTGCTCCTATTAGGGCCCAACGCAGTAACACTATAAGACCAGAAATTAAAACATGATCACAATGTGAAACAGTGCCAAAGTGATGGCTTGTGTCTCTGGCAACCTTCCATCAGCAGTGATATATCATAACAATTATTTCCACTAGAAGCTCACACCTTCCCTAGTAGCTTCCTCTGTGTTGTTGGTGTTCATGGCACACAACTGAATCATCACACCATCAGAAAACGTGAACAACAACAACAGAAAGAGACTTCACGTTAACCATTTCTGCTACTAAAATAGAGCGGCCAATAATCAGTACAACTTATAGTATTTAGATGTAATAGATATTAATTACATGACGTTTTGTTAATTAAGTCATTTCTTATGACAGAAGTACATTTATAATAATCTATATGAACATGAACACTGGCCAGGCAACATGTGTGACTAAACTTATCACTGTTCCTAGACACACCCAGTGACATCATAGTCGACATCAACCACATCATACTTTGACTACGATCATGATCACAACACTAACTGAACAACTTCAACCTGCACATTAACAGAGCCAACTACAAAAAGTCCAAGCAACCATTTTATTCTGGTCTTTACTAAATATTTTTTAACAACCAGTCACAGCTATTAAAACAACCTGTTATCCCTAGCTTTTGATGTTCTTGATTAACATAAATAACATTAAAAAATCTAAAAATATGTTTTCCCTTAGGTTATTGTGTGGAGGTTGATGGAAAAATATGGCAAATATGTGATGGCATGTAAATACTAATAGAAACACCTGTTAGTAAAACACAATACACAATCACAAACTAAATCAAACAATAATACAGCTAAATGAACAGGACTATATTTCGGGACTGTTGTTAGACTACATAAACATAAATGAAAAAGCAGCTGTCAGTATAAAATCTGACCTGATCTACAGGTGTGTTTTAAACTCCACACCTGAATTCAGGATTATTGTCTTGAAGCCAATGGCATGATGTCACCATCAGACTAGACACAACTCCTGCAAAGTCAAAGAAGACGTTATACGTATGTAGCTGAGTGTGCTGAGTAGTACTCATTAAACTTAACTGGTGGAGTGCACCTTTTTCCCTAAATGCATTCACTTGTTTCCTTATCAGTTGGCTGATATTCAGCACTGAGAGCTTCTAAGAAGCTGCAAAGACCTTTGCAGAGAATTGGTTGGCCAACTTTTAAAATCAGAGCATGTAGGAACAAATTTAACTTATTATATCCATGTGGATGTGATGTGAACTAACTGCCATTGTACCATTATCATTATTTGTTTGATATTTCTGTTCAGTAATCTATGGAGGAACCTGCAGCACAATGACGGACATTATTTTGTCTTATCTCGCAGGGCATCCTTCCCCTTTCCGGACTTTCTTTCCAAGTCGTCTCTCTGGATCCCGACATGTCACATTCACAACACATGTTTGAGATCAACAGTGAGTCTGTAGGAGCTACTTTGTTCAAATAACACATGGCGACACAGTGTGAAGTACTGACCGTGATTTGTGGTGTTCCCTCTTTCATCCAGGTCCAATGGTCGACTCCAAAGTGTTCAAATGTACCAGTGCTGCAGAGTTACAAAAGTGGATGCAGCACATAGAAGACAGGAGATACAAGTCAATATCTCAGCCTATGAATCCCTCTCACTGCGCTCTCTCCTATCTAGTAATCACCTGTTATATATCTGCTGTACCTGTCATAGTGCTCTGGTTGGGCTGCCGTTAATAAACAGTTCATGTATTTCTCCCTCAGTTACCATGTGACGAGCACTGGAAAAGAGAAGAGCTGAAAAAATACTTACTACAGGCTCCGATATGGCAGTGGGAAGGCTCACCGATACAGCACATGGGTCAGCCAGGATACATATCTGTTGTCTATATAAACAACACACAGAGACAGGTAATCTCCCACACTCTGTTAATCACCTGCACTATAATATTAATTCTTTAGTTCTCTTGAATGTTGATTACATTGCACTACACTTTTTTTTAAATTTTCACATCAAAGGCCTTGTCTTCCTGTGACGATACAAAATCTAAAAAACAGCTTCACAGTGGTTATGTGGTGATGCATCCAAGACAACAGCTGTATTTAATCACAACAAATTTCATGTGTGACTTATTTACTTCTATTATAAAGAAGTATATGTGCATGTAATAGGGACAAATATAATTAAAACACAACAATAGTATTAAAATATAGTAATGAATATCAAAACACTGCTGGCTACTGGCCCGCTACTATCACTCTGACCGACCTGAAGTATTCAGAGCAACAGTTTGTCATTTGTCAGCATAAAAACTAATTTAGCTCTGTCCCCTCCCTGGCCCAACAGAAAATTAAATGTAAGGAATAGGTTTTTAATCATGTCCTCTATGGGCTTCCATACTTACTGTACCACATTATACTGTACCAGAAGCAGCACCACAAGAACACTGCTGCTTTTTCTGTAGTACTTTTTCTGCTCATTTCCCTTTGGTGGAAATGGGACTGTAAGTGTGAATTTAAACAATTTCATTTGGAGGTAAAACTGAAAGTGAGGTTATTCACTGAGTGTTTTTCACAGCACAGAAAAAATAGGTGCTGTTCACATGTTTCCACGCTTGCCAACCAGCTTGTTTACATCCTGTGTCTGTTTGACTTCTTGCTCCATTCAGTGTAATTTTAACATCACTACATCAGCAAATATTGAGTATGAATTGTTATTACCGACAGGAATTATCACAAAATTACAAATTAAAATGCTACTTGTGGCACCTGAGATTATGGTGAATTTCCAAAAATAAAAACAGAATACTATTCTTGTATTTCAGTGGTTTTTACCTGTGTTGGACATTAACGCTGGCGTTGTTCTTTCAGGGAATGCAGCAAAGACTGATGGTCCTCTTCCCTCAAGATGTCCTGCTGCTGTCAGTTGACAACAAACGGCTAAATATAAGATACGAGGTAGGATAAAACGACTCTGTGGGGAATGTCCGTAATAATACCTGCTCCACCTCAGTAAACACGACACATGGGTGGAACATTTTGTGAGTCAAACCTTGAACCTGAGTCAGTAGCTAAAATAAAATAGTCATGGTGTAACTAATTTTAAGTGAAAATTGCTATACAACTAACAGAATTTCTGTTTTGTCTGCGTCATGTCCAACAGGGCAGGTTGCCCCGACACAGCATCAGAGCAGTGGAGAGGTCATCCTCGCCTGGACGGCTGGAGTTTGAGTTGTCAGGTATATTCTATTAACACTTTTTATGGCTAAATGTACCACTCGACTGTAGCTTTTTTATATATATACCTGTTTTATTTTAGGTGAGCTGGTGGAGCCCCTGCTGGTTTCTTGTAGCTGCCTTGAGGATTACCAGAACTGGATGTTCCAGTTACAACAGGTCAGACTGCAGAATACATTAGATTATTAATGCGGTCATTTGAAATGAACATATACGCAGGAAATATTTACAGATTTAATGTTACAATACTGAATTTAGTCATTTTATTGCTAATTGTGGGCAACTGAACACCATGAAAACACAAAAACAGAATTATTATCATGTTATAAAGTTGTTGGCAAAAGTGTTAGCCATTTACACTTTCAGTGAATCGCATTCATTTGGCTTTGTGTTTCTGCTACTGAAGAGAAAAGAATGAGCTAAAGAAGGCATTTTACTGCTTTTAAAATTTAAAGAATAAACGTGTGACATTTTACCAAAAATGAAAAATGTAAACCGGTGGCTCTTAGTGACAAACCCACACAGATTTATCAACTGACTTCCCCCCCTTCAGCTCTGCAGTGTTTCAGCTTCTGTCAGCTCGTTGTTTTGGTTTTCTAGCACACAGTTTTACGGCTTTAGTTCTTATCAGCTTTATCTCCTGTCACAGAAGGCAATTGTTTTTCACCACAGATTCTCTAAAAAAAACTATTAAGTGTCGGTACAACTGGTCAACATAGTGGAGCAGCTAAATTAGGTTGGTGGAAACCAAAGGAGAGCTAAAAACAAAGTGAATACTTGAGTTGCATTTTCATAGTGGCCATTAGTTTGAAATGCTAATGGTACAAAGCAAATTTGACACTAAAACTGAAAATGTGAGATTATGTCAGTGTTGTGTGTGTGTGTGTGTGTGTGTGTGTGTGTGCGTGGTGCTTCCTCAGTGGTAAAACAATTGTTCATGCAGGCTGAAGTCTTGAGAATGAGGCTACGTTCGCTTAGTTAGGCCTTCACTTTCATGTTTATAAGTTATTAACTGCTTCATTGTCAGTCCAGCACAAAGTCTAAACAATAACTCCATAAATGTCCAGCAGATCTGAAACTTCCACTATCTCTATTTTCACCACTGTCACTGTTGTCGCTCTCTTCTCAAATGCATACTTTGTTTTTCTTTTTGGCAGCTTCATTTATTGGTTTTAGTCGGAAGTTATAGTAACTTAAACATGAAAGAACTATACCTTCTGAACCTATAGGGTCAATTTTATATTATTTTTATTAGCTATTGTTATTGTTATTCTTAATGGTACCAATATGAAGCAACTGTGCATCATTAAGGTTTTTGTCTTTGATCCGCAGCCAGACCGAAGCAGCCACATTACTATGAGTCATGCTGCACCTCCACTCGTGCCAAAGGTGCACAGGAGCAGGAAGGAGTCCCAGGAGCCGATGTTAGCGACAGACCATTTTCACATCAACGGATGCAGCTAATCGTCATGTGGAAACGAAAATGTGACACTGTAATTACAAATCTTCAGGTTAAATGTGTAGTTAGCTTGTACATATTCCTTGAATTTGTCCTACAAAATGGAGATGCAGCAGGGGAGTTTGATCTATTTGAGGCACTGGAAAGACAGTTCTCTTTCATGTGGAGATGAACAGAAAGAAGGCCGTGACCCAGTTTGAGAGCATGTGATGTTTGACGTAGCGATTGTAGCAACAGCACTGAAGAAAATGTACATATAGAAGTGGACACTATTCCACAATAAACTTTTTTTTAAGTCTGATGTGCAGACAAAAATAATTTATTCAACACACCATAAAATGAAAGTATCTGTATTTATTTCAGTGGTTAAACATTTACAGTAGAGTGGAGAAATCCAGTAAACATCCAGTGTATTACAGTATTTATATTTACTGTGGCTTTACAAATTATTCTGACTGCAAGGCTTATAATTATGGAACGCCATAATATTTGTTAAATCTTTTTTTTCTCGTATAAATTACAGTCAAAAACGTAAATAAACCATTTTCTAATCTTTATACATGAAGCCATCTACAATAAAGTACATTTGCATGAGAGTCTCCTTAAAGAACAACCAGCTACAGGAGTATAAATACATATGCTGCAACAGCAACCACTTAAATTACAACTAACAACTCAGATATAGAAAAAAAAGGGAGGATTATAAACATTTCATGTGCGACTGGAGGAATTTTTCCATTTCCATTTGAGCTTTGATTATAGTGGTTCATTAACAGCAGGTCTCAGCTTAGTTACACTGTGCTGTTGGCCATTTGGAGATTTTTACACTTGATAAGGATGAGGATGATGATGTTGTAGCCTTAATATAGTTCAGTGCTTAGTGTGTGATGTTATTTTTTCTTGTATGTGTGATACATGAACGTCCAGCTTTTACTCAACTGCTGCTAAACTGAAGTCAGAGTTTGTTCATGTAAATACATGCTATGTGATTTCCAATATTTATTTTACAATAGTCTTTACTTTTAGTCATTTCTTGCTTCTAAAGGACAAAGCTGGTGTTACTCTGTATAGTTTTTTTGTACTATCACCAAACATTATGAAAAGACCAAACCTACAATGTCCATTTCTTAACTTCCCAACTAACTTTCCAACTTCGTCCTGCTGAGGACATAAACATTTAAAAACAAACAGGTCACATGTAGTTAAAATTTTAGACAAGTATAAATAATTCCCAGCTGAGCATTGTAGTTTCCCGAAAACTATACTCAAACAAGAGTCAGCAGCTCAGTTTCGGATGAGTCAAAATAAGCTAGATGTCGTGCAGTGCAACATTATGGCTCGTGGATACGTGTTATTAGATTTTATTCTAGCGAGTTTACACCAAAAGCATTTCAGGCGCAATCTAAAGTCTTGTGTATCCTACTCGCTTTCAGTCAATTCAACCTGTTTTACTGACAGTATAATGCTTGAGCTTCATGCGTGAAACTGCAGTTCAAATTATATTTTAGTCCCTTTTCCTGTGTTTTATGTGCATAACCACAATGACTGTGTGCTGGGTTATAAGTGCTTCCAGAACCTGAATGCCTCCAGTGTCGAATGCTGAGCACTGAAGTTGCTGCTGCCTACACTGTGTAACCCTGAGGATCAACTGATTGTTGGTTTTGGTCTTTTCATGGCATTTGCTGACAATAATAAACATTCATAACGTAGTCAACAACACCAACATGAAGGTATTTGTGTAATGCAGCCTTGTGAAGATGATGAGTCTGCTCTATTAGTCTACTATATTAGAATTAGACAAATTAACACAATCTGCCTCTGGTGGTTTTCTGATGTGAAATACATTAATGCTTTTTCTGGTGACTTGTAGACTTGTGCTACTATGACAAGTTTTCATTGCTAATGTACAAATATAGAAATTCACCTTTAGATTAGTAGGTTTGATGGTAAATGTCCATACACATTTAGAACAGAAATGCTGAAATTTTACATTTAAATGCATTCACAGAAAACATGCATTCAAGAATTGCTCCTACAGTTTAGGACCTACAGAGTGGCACAGCTGTTAAAAATGTCCTTGTGTGAACTGTTTTATTGCATGAAAGCATTTATGCTGAAGCTGGAAGGGAGTAGTAGAAGCTTTGTGATCTTTTTTTCCAAACTGTTTTCACAGCTAGCAGGTTAAAAAAATGTAAGAACAGTCAATGATCAAGAAGCTTAACAATATAAATTACTGTATCAACTGAAAAGTACCTTTGACGGATAAGTTGCTGTAAAAAGTGTTAGTCCTCTCCCTCCAGTTTCTTTGTGACACATTTGATGCGGATATTTTCCCGGAGGTTGCGGAGGCGCGCACTGCGACTTGTAATTTCCTCCACGTAGGTTTTGGGGAACCAGCCCCGCTCCCCATCCGACAGTCTGATGCCTTCCACCCAGCCTAGTGCAACAAAACACGTTAGACGTTAAACAGACCACTGCACAAGTACAAAGCTGCGGCAGCTCGTAAGACAAACAAACGTTGCTGTTTATGGTGATAAATTTCATCCATTTATGTGAAGCTGGAATGCACTTTAAGTGAAAAAGAACTTCAAACAAAGTCTTACCATCACTTGTAATGGTCTTAGCATGAAGGATGTCGGCCTTTTCTAGTGTTAACTCATCGTGCTCCTGGGCCTGATAGCTTTTGATGCACTGAACCTGGGATATATCTGAGGGAAAAAAAACAATGAGTGTGAAAACTAAAAGATTTATGCTTATTAATGGTGACTTAAAACTTCTAGCTCTCTACTGACCGTCGTTCTCACTGGCTTGGCCGATATCTTCGAGTGGATCAGATGGAAACATTGCTGTGATCCATCTCTGTTTCCCGCTCCTTGGTAAACATAAAACCAGCAAGATGCAGTTACTACACCATCTGCTAAAGCACTTGTTGACAGTATTTGGATAGTATTGTTACTCACTCAGTGTGTGACTTGAGGAGGATTTGGTGTTTGAGCTGCTGGCCTTCACAAAGCTGCAGGTGGAAGATGAAGCCTGAGACACCCTGCAACTTCTGACTGAGATCCTTCACTTTCAGCTGTCCTATCTTGGCATGTACGAACACCATGAACTTCCATGTACTGCAAAAGAAGATGCAATTTTACTATTAATATCAGCAATGAACAGTACATCTAAATAGTTGGCACTATATGTAGAATTTGTGCATTCCTGTCTGTCACTGGGTTGTTTTTGAAACTGAGGCACCAGAATTGTAAATGTGCACATAATCTTCACATAAGGAACAAGCGAGCTGGTGATTCTGTTTGTTTAGCTGGAGTCTCTGCTGAATCTGTCAACCTCATTGACTGCAGGAAGTCAGTGCAGTGCAACCAGCCAAGAAGAAGAAAAATACAGCATGCAGCATACACCTCTGTAAAACCACAACTTGTAGATTTTACACTTAGACAAATGGAGTGTTTTCTTCTTTGAATTGTTTTCCCCGTAGCACTGTGTTAATGAAGTCATTGAACAGTGCAATGTTTTATTTCTGTCTCTGTATAATGACTGCTAATCACTCACTCCTTCCTCCTGGACAGCAGTAGACAGTCATTGAATAGGTGGAGGTACACAGGCTTGGTGGGTAACTTGAGCTTTGATCCAGAAATACTCATCATCTGAGTGTCTATTTCCAGGAGCTCACCGTGTTTCACCAGCCAACGGGACTGAGAGATTAGAGGAAAGATCTACAAAGAAAACACAAGTTGCTGAATAATAAACACAGAAGACATAAAAATGAACTCTAGATATTCATATTGCAAAAAAAACAAAACAAAACAAACATAAAGACTTCGGTCACCTTGCCCTCAAAATGAATTTTCTTATTGAGGTGAATAAGTTCCTCCATCCTCTTCATTGACTGAACACTGGAGTTGCATTCTTTGATGATCTAAGAAGACACATACCAACATGGTTATTACTGTTGTGCCTTACCAATGGTAATACTGGTGCTCATCCAAGTGGCTGTTAGGCATGATAATCACCACCTTTTTTAGCTCATTGAAAGCTTTTGTGGCAGTGTCCTCATCTCGAGAGCCTGGTGCTGTCCTCTTTAAGATATTCTGAAACATAAAGACGCTGTTGAAGACATGCCAAACAGTAAACAATACTCTTCTCAGGCACTATGGGGAAAAACATGCTCTGGCAAAATGCTTGGCCGGTCCCAATATTTCCCCATTTATGGTTTAACGTAATTGGGTTTCAAGTGCAAACATGAATTCTGCAGTGATGTTTGATCATCTACCTCCACGAGCATTTTAAGCCGTGTGATCCTCTGAAATGGGAGAATTAGAAAAGAGGTCAGAGGAAGTCTTTGGCAGATGGGGTCCTCCTCCAAACGAGCCAGGATGCCGGGGAAACGAGGGTTGTCATGCCTGAGAAGACAAGACATTTAGAAATTCACTTTAACGCCTGTTTGTAAAACTTCCAGCATGCTATTTAACCTGAGAAAAAAAAAAGTTCAACATGCTTTAAATGAACCATCTGCAAGTTAAGTCATGCAGGTGTAAAACAACACCTGAACACCCTTAGAGGAAATTATGGACATCTAGCATGAAATGAATGGACTTTATGCACCACAGCTGTGAGCATACACAGAGTGCATACATCTTCTGCACATAGACAGTAAGTTCAGCTCAAACAATAAATATGTTTACATACATAATGATGAAAGCAGTTACTCACAGCAGACGCTGGTATGTCTGCTCTTGATATGCCTGGTTGGTCACATATGGCAGATAAACCCTTCGCAGAGCGGGGCAGTGATCCAGGACGATGTCACACACGTCAAATCGCAGAATATCTTTCTCCAGCCTGTGCTCCAGGTCCTGAAGAAACCTACAGTGCACAAAAAATACACTCAGAGAAGTGGACTAGGTAGCTGTGAGGTTAAAATAAAGACCTGAAGGCAATAGAAGCACACCAGAGAGATGCTACTTCACCTCTCACTGACGTCTTTGACTTCAGGCAACTTGGAGAAGAGCCACTGCTTTTCTTGAGCTCCAAGACATTCAGAGAGCTCCTGGGAGAGCATGAAGTGGTCCACAGCGATCGTCAAACTACGAATGTATGATGCTTCAGAGGTCACCAGCTCAAATTTTGCCTGAGTTGACCAAGATGCGGTATATCAACTTCACAGATTAGCAAACAGCTGTGGCAGTCCAACACATAATTAAAAAATCAGGAATATTCACCTCCTGTAACTTTCTCTCCTCGTTACTGAAGTTGTCAAGCTGACCACTGGTTCGGACGTCAGGTATGTCCTGCCACAGTGCAAAAGCAGATCCTCGCGAGGAACGAAAGGAGCTGGATGGAGACAGATTAGATGGAGATGGGGTCCCATCAGACCCCTCGTCCCTGAGCCCCTCCTCCTCTGTTCCTGGCTCCTTTCCTTGTTGCCTCTGGATTTCTCTGTTGATGGCAACGTCGCTGTATTCCTGGTACAGAATTGCTGCAGGAGTGAAACAAAAACATGTAATTAAAAGGTCGTTACATGAAAATACATGGAATACGCATAAACAGGGTGTAAATACTGTTGGTTCAGGCTAAACAAACATAACAGGGGAACTTACAACTTGGCAAAAAACGTGATAAGCGATTTGAGCTAGCAACAGGTGGAGGTGTGCCCGAGTCTTCTTCTATGGATATCTTTCGCATTCTGTGAAGAAAATATAATAACTATATGATAACTATTTTTTGTTACTCTCAGAACATCCTATACAGAGACTCAAGCCAGCAATGAATTGAATCTACTCACCATTATGCCTCTAAATCCAGAACTTAAACATCAGTTAACACTGATGGGTGGCTCACTGATGACCCACACTGCACTAGGTGCCATGATTCTGCCTTGCAAAAAATGTGGGGCCTGTTTTGTTGTTATTATTGTTGTTGTTGTTGTTGTTGTTGTTGTTGTTTTTCAAAAAAGAAATTGAGAAGCCAAGACGCCATCAAAGTGACAATATCAGCTGTTTGAGTCTCCCTAACTCTCTTTCAGAACTGTGTTGTAGCCCAAAGTTTAGCAGGAGAAGTTGTAAAGTGTTAATGTGACGGCTGTTTTGTGGAACGAAGAAACACGTTTTAATAGTATCTGAACTAAAATGGAGGCTATAGCACATATCAGGTTCTGGATTCAGAGACATAACAGCGAGTAGATGAAATTCATGGTTGGTTTTAGAAATAACAAAAACACATAAAATTCACACTTATGAAGTTTCAATATTTCCACTCCATATTTACCCAAGTTTTGTGCTCCACCGATGAGAGGGCATCCCATTGTCACTGCTGGGCAGAGGAGGTGCAGGCCCTATAGGACTGTGGGGGGCGCTATCACTTGAGCCTCCTGAGCTGCGGTGCTTAGAGTTGGTCTTATCTATAAAAGATAAAAAGCAGGTAAAGCAGAAATGAGGTCAAGGACAAAAGCAAGAGACAATGGTATTAAAGACTTAGCATGTTATACTTATAAATTGTAATACATGTTAAATTATTAACTTGTTAACTAATAACTGAAAGGTACCAACAAGGTTCTCCTTTTGTCAGGTTTGTTTTGGTCTGCCTTTCAGTGACAAGCATCTGTGGACTACTCACAGTCAGGACAGGTGCTGAAGCTGCTGGTGCTCTGTCTGTCTCTGGAGGCTACCCGTGCAGACAGTGACTTGCCCAGCTTCAGGGTGAAAGAGTTCTTTCTCTGGGACAGCTGGAGTCTAGATATCAGCTCTGAAGCTGAGAAGCGCCTTCGCTCCTGGTCCCCTTGACGGCTGCGTGACAAAAAGCTCCCCCCTGTGGCAGTTGACGCCTCTGCACTCCCACTATCATCCCCAGGCCCTGCTATTGAGTCTTCAGTTATGTGTAGTGGTTCTGCTGGTAAACAAAAAACCTCACTGTGACTGTTTGAGAGATCTGCAGAGCCATCTGTGGCTGAAGGACTTGAAGTGGCCTCCAAGGAAGATAATCCACTTAAGTCCTCCTCCAGGAACGATGCAAAAGGTCCAGGGAAGATGTAGTCAGCGTCCAAGACTGGGCTGCTGAGAGATTCATCACTTGGGCTGTCTGGGGAATAAACCTGTATCTTTCTCCCTGAAAACCAGGGAAAACATGTTTAAATAAACATTAACAGGAAGCACAAAAACTGTTTTCATAACAATATAAGCTGCACACTCACGGATAGACTTCTCTTTAACGAAACCCTGTGACGTTCTCCTCTGTGGCTGGCAGGAGTCTAGGCTCTGAAACCCAGGACCTTCAGTTGAGGATGGTGAGCAAGGTAACTGAGATTCCCAGGAGTCTCTGTTTGTGTATAAAGAGGACAGAGGGAACGACAGAGGGAGGCTAAGAGCTGCGTGCAGAGGACGACATACTGTTGTGACAGTTCGTGGCTGTTCAGTCTGCTCCTGCAAAAATGTTCTGACGCCATTACGACATTCAAGTTCGCCATCAGCTGCGGGCGTCTGATCACAGTTCAGCATTGTTTCATGTTCATATTCTGTCCTGTGGCAGCTGTTCTGCATATCGTTCACTTCATTTTGTGTGCGTCTGAAACCGTTTACTGGCAGGGAGTGTGTTGTACTTTGCGTGTCTGTAACACTTGGCCTCTGAGAGCCGAGACCGTTCAGTTTAGGAGTTACTGGTGGTTGCAGCTCAATGAAAGCCAGTGTTTCCTGCTGGCACACAGCAACATGCTTATGGTGGCATGTGTGGAGGAGAGGCCTGTCCTCCTGGGCCTTGCTCAGAGTCTGGGACTCCCCTGAGCCAGGTATCCACATGCTGGGACTCTCTCCTTGGCAGTGAAAAACACGAAGGTGTGGTTGGAAATCAGGAAAAGGTGAGAATCCATACCCAGGGAGCATGGCTGAACAAACACATGGGAGCTGCAAAAGTAGAGAAGAAATCAAAGCTTATATTCAAACCCTGTTTAATTAATTTAAATATAAAATTAATGTCCATAAACTTTTTCAGGCCACTAAACCTGCAATTTTAACACAAAGAACCAATCAAATAAAATATGAGCTTGCACATGGCTACGAGACACACCTACTACAATAACCTGTTGCAGAAATTATATAACGATTATGGAGTCACCTATATGATGAGACCTATGATGAGGTTTTAAAAGCTGGAGAAGGAGCCATGCACCATGAAGAGGGAACATTACAGTGTTCATAAAAACATGCATTACTGTAACTATGACGTCAAACAAAACAAAACACAACAAAAACATGAAGCAGCATCTTCCATCAGAGACACTCACAGAACGCACCTTAAACTAAACTAACTAAACAATGTGTAGGTTAAATGTCATAACATAAGAAGCAGAAACAGAAGTTGGTGTAATGTCTTCACAAATATATATCACAGCTGGCTAAAGTAAGTGGAATGATTTAATGATTTTTATCTTTTATAATTATTTTTGAAATAATAATTTTAAAATCATTACTTAAAGGCAGAACAATAAGAACATTCTGTTAAAGTTATATCTTTTATTGTAAATTTATTTATTATAATTTATAAACAAATCATGAGCACTGCAAAGCACTTATTTATTCTGGAGGCAGACTCCCAGCTCCACAGTTCAGAGAAAATAAGTTGTTGGGATTTAATAAAAAAAATGCAATATAATGCAAGTAGACACAGATGCATAGAATTAACAAATTAAATAAATAAAACATAGACAGAGTAAATTACACTGCATATGGCTGGTGAGAATTTTATTTGTACTTAAATTTTACTAGAGGAAATGAGGAGATATGATTTAATAAACAACCGTTATAAATCCTGTTATTGTAAATCAAGCACCACAGGAGGTCCGCTCTTCCACTGGCCATTAAACTCCGCACTCCTCCCCCTCATGTCAGGGAGGATCTGGAACAGAAACTGCACCGAACTGGACTTAATCAACATCAAACGTACAATACTCATAAATCACTCATGTTTTTCTTTCATCCTAACTGTACAATATCTTGACTTTTAATTGCACCACTTAGGTTTACTGCATTTTGCACTGCCTGTTTTCATCATCACTCTGATCACTACACCGCAGTTCTAATGACTGAACTCTATTTATGTCTGTGTGTTTTCTTCCTCTTTTTCTTTTTTCTTGAGACGAGAGCAACTGTGAGAATGATCCGAATCTTGAATATGAGATGCAGATGCAATAAATGTGGATTAGAAACACAAATTCACTTCGGTGTCCTCTTTTATAACACCACCAACAAATATTACAATCGGTTAAAATGTTTTTGGTGACATAAGCTGAGATGAAAGAACTGTGTGAAATCACTTCTCTTATCTGAAGGAAACAAAAGGCCAAACATGAGAAAGCAGGAATGTTTCTCCAAGATATAACTTGGTATGTTAGTTTAAACAACTACAGCAAAAAACCACAATCAAACATGGTCGACTGGACACACCTCACTATTACCAACTCGCTAGAAGACTTTATTCAGTTATAATTAACAGTAAGCAGCGTTGCATACGTTTTGGGATCACACAGCCTCATTTATGATGTTTACCACACACACTAAGATTTAATACGGTTAACACTGAAAGAACTGACACGTGCAGGAGGCTTCCCACACGAAGACGTACACACACGGACACACAAGTCTACAGAGCTGTGCCTTCCTGCTCTAATTAAAGACCTCTCTGTACATAGCATTCAGCCCCTGTACTTAACTGACACACACGAGCTCCAGACACAAATGTAACAACAGACAAACAGGCGGAGGAAGAAAGCATAGCCTCAGCACTCTCACTTTTCACCTGAGATCTATACAAGTCTATCACTCTATTTGTTGGTCTACCTTCCTGTTGGTTCTGCGCTGGACAGCGTGCGCCTTTTGTGACTGAATATTTACACTGAGTGTCTGTTAAAACCCAGCAGCAGGCCATAAAGTTAGCTCTCCTGACAAACTGTGTAAACACACACCATTGGAGCTCAGGCTCTTCTCACCCTCCTGCTTCCTGA